>PQWD01001486.1:235170-272256 GCA_019425675.1 Leucinodes orbonalis | reverse complement strand
ACGACCGTTTATCAGTCAAAAGAGGTAAACGCTGATTAAAGTATTCCTTATCTTCAATCTCAATTTATGCAGAAGTGGTCATGTGAAATGTGCTGTACCGTAAGATCGCAGACAGTTACGATGTTTAAAAACGAAGCTTCATATATCATTTCGTTACTTACTTCATTCAAATCAGAAACTAAATATTTCGCATCCACTCCACGACTGTAGCGGAAACGGCGAAGCCTGTACATAGTTAAATAAATATCGCACTGACTTCACACAGCGCCATCCAGCCCCAAGTTAAGCGTGAAGCCTGTTTTATGGGTACTAAACACGAATAAACATCTTTATTTTTTTTTGTAAATACATATTATACATGGAAAAACACCTAGACCATTACAGACAGACATGTTCATGCACACAATGTTGTACTGCCCGGGGATCGAACTGGAACCCTTGGTGTTGCATGCGACCTCTCAACCGCAACACAAATGTCGTTATAGTTAGGTACTGATATGTAGAACTTGGAGAGCGTCGGTGGCTCAATGGTGTAGACTGTCGCCCTCCACCGGGAGGGCGAGTTCAAATCCGACATGTACCAATGTGTTTTCGGATTTTCGAAATTGTATGTACGTTATCCGACGCTCTTACGTGAGAAAAACACGTGAGGAAACCTTCACAATGCACGCTGCGAAGAGATTTAAAGGTTGTGTGTGAAGTCGTCCATACGCACTGGGCCCGCGGACGACTAAGGCCTAATCACCCTATACGGTAGGCTCGTGCCCTCGGTGGGGACGTTGAATGATCTGATGATGTATAGCGATATAATTCATACTAAGTGTGTGACATAACTTTACGCGAGCACACAGCCCCATCCTTAACAATTACATGTTGCGGGAGTACCATTGACCAGGGTTAGGGAATCAGAGATTTGGCGTTTGCCTCACTTCAAGTCTCTCGTTTAGCACACATAGAGAGCATCTGTAAGAAGCGTATCGGAATCTGGGATTCATTCTCCGCAGGGCCACGGTTTTTAGAAATTCGGGGCGTGATAGCCCTGTATACGCTTAGTGAGAAGCATCTCGAGTGCAATGCCGCCGTATGGGCACCTCATGAGAATAAGTATACACTCATGTTGGAACGGATACAAAATAAATTCATCGTTATTTGTACCTTAAACAGTACGGAGTATACCATTTTACCCATTAAAGTACCCAACATTATTCATATTGGGTATGGTGGGATAAATGAGTTAAGGTTAGGAGAGATTGGCTGTGGTGTCTACATATTCCATGTGCTTAGAGGGAAGGTTAACAACCTGAGTTGCTAGCCAAAGTATATCTCAACGTGGCCAGATCGTTACGCGGAGCGTCGGCGACGGCCGCGGCTGCGGCGGAGGCGCGCGCGCGCACCGCATTGTTGCGGGAGGGCGCCGCTGACTCGCGCCACGCGCCTTCTCAACCGATTGGCGATCGGGTGGACATATCTGCTGTGCTCTGAACGAATTCACTAGGGTGCTTTTGTTCACCATTTTGTTATCAATCAACAAAAGTTTAATATAACATGTATTATCGATTAGGTTAAGACCTGTAATGATAATATATATGTGGTAATAATAAATATAAAATAAAAATAAATATTCGAGGTGATAAGGTGTCTCTCCAACGCAGCGATGATGACCGTTCAGATCCAAGACCAGCGGACAAGACCATCCAATTGCGTCGTGGTGTGAGACAGGGGGATGTATATCCCGAAACTGTTCACAAACGACGGAGACCGCGTCTTGGCAAGCGTAGCGTATGTATAGTGATATATGTATATACATAATTTTATTTTCGAATTTACAAACAGTTTACAAGGTAGAAAGCTAAATAAGTATGATGGCTATTTGTCACGAACAATAAATCTTGCATATTGAAGTTTTTGCAAATCGGCCCTTAAAGCCTTAAAAAAGGGGTTATTTATATTTGACTTTTTCCAGTTTTTAAAGTGAAAAGCAAAAAATTGGTATGCGAATCGAAAAAGATGAAGAAGAAGCAGTGTTGCAGCGTTAAAATTTTTCTGTTTTCGTTACCAGGAAAGTGGAGCCATGTTATCCAGAATTTAACGCGAGCGAAGCTGCGGGCAAAAACTAGTGTACATATAACTTCGAAAATTCGAAAATACATTGGTACGTGGCGGGATTTGAACCGCAAGGTTCAAATCCCGGTAGGAAGGCAACAGTCCATTGCGCTACCGACTCGTGGTGTGTTACGGCCTAATCTCTCTATAGCCATATTGTGTGGGAAGAACCGTCCAGAAAATATGTGGAGATATAGAATACTCGACTTATACAGCGAAACAACTCTTGGTAAAATAAAATAATATATTAAAAGAAGAAAACACGTCTGCCATTTACAATAGTGAAAGAAAAGAGAAAAAACATAAAACAATCAATTAATAATATTCTTTTTACATTTGACAAGTTCTCGTAGAAAAGAGGTTGCATATTTACCACCGTCTCTAACAGTGGGATCTTTGAGACAAGTTCACTATTATAAGGATGGATAATAAATATACTATTTTATCAAAACCCATTCTCCAAATGACTTTGACCTCCTTTAAGAATAGGTAGACTAAGTAAGTATATACATGTGTTTTGCAACCGACATTATGTGCGTAAAATAAACACCTTATCACAATTCAATTGTTTGTATAAAATGTCATCTTGTTCGTTTTTATCTGAGACTACATAACAGACATGATAAGATATTAAGCTGGGTCTACTTTTAGAAAAATGTAATATGAATTAAGTTTTAACGACGATACTAGGTGGTAGACTCGACACTGAGTCGTCTAAGTAGGTACCACCGCAATGCCAGATATCGTCCCGTGAAATACGAGTGTTTTGCACTTTTGTGTTTCGGGATGAGGGCACTGTAGCTAGTAAAATTACCGGGTATAAGAGACCTTACATCTGTTGTCTCAGATGTCGGACACAGTGCGGCATTGATGGCGAATAAGAACTGTTGTTGTAAAAGAAACTGACATGGTTAGTTAAGTTAGTAAGTACGAAAGGTGTGGCTAAAGCCCTTTCATCCAAAATGCATTGGTTACTTACCTAATCCTTATTGCTTTGTGCTGTGACCTTTTCAATATAATCCTACTTCATATTCATAGTGTGTCTCATACAATGAGATGTCGGTAATTGACTGATCCCATACTCTTGACTACATACCGTATGGTATTCTGCCCTCCTAATGAAGAGTGCAATAAGTCGGGTTTTTGGGCAAATGGACTTGAGACTTTTTCAAAATCAACTAACACATTATGACTAACAATAAAAATAGAATATAGAACATAGAATCAATAAATTAATAAAAGCACGAATAATAAATTACTTATCTTATTTTAATAATTAATAAAAGCTCTTTAATTCACCGGAAATTGTTAAGATACTAAAAAATACATCTAAATAAATATCCTTTGACATTCACACAGCGCCATCTAGCGCCAAGTTAAGTGTGAAGCCTGTAGTATGGGTACTAAACAACTGATAAACATACTTATATATTTTTTTGTAAATACATACATATTATACATAGAAAACACCCAGACCAAAACAAACAGACATGTTGATGCACACAAATGTTTGTACTGCCCGGGGATCGAACCCGGGGAACCCTTGCAGCCAACGCCTCAACCGCTGCATCAAATGGATCTTCAAATCAATATATTGACCAATAGAATCAATAGATTAATAAACACGCTAATAATTAATCGCTTATCAAAATTAGATAATTAATTAATAGAAGCTCTTCAGTTCACTGGAAATGGTTAAGATACTTAAAAAAAGACGTATAAGTTGAAAATAAAGACCTCATTTTCCTGATTAGGTATAAGGTCTTAAGTCAATTTGAACCAAAAACCCAAAAAACCGACTTATTGCACTCTTCGTTAGGTGGGCAGTATTAGAGATAACATACATACGTACGTACATAATGCATAAATTGTCTAAATTACCCATATTGTGATTGTCAGTCTCACTTTCTAATGGTCGCAATGGATGTCCAAGTTACGAAGTGATGCGAGTAAAGATTAACTGTCATTTTTGTAGGAACAATTTCGTGTGGTTTATTTGCAGTGTGGATACACGTTTTGGACAAATTGCCAGAGAAAGAAAGATGATTTAGCTAACTAGTCCGTTTGACGATCGGGAAAGTTGAACAACTTTTGCAGAACGGTCATCGGATGAATTATGAGTATGGTATGCAAAATACACTGATCGCAAAAACAATTAATAATTTATATATTTGTCAAATTAAGTGCTCATGTTGACAGCAGATCGCCTATTGTGGGAATAAGTGGGAATAAATAATATGTTGTCGATTTTCTGTGTTGTCTGGACGCACAGGGTATGCACTACTTATTAGCATATATGGAGTGCACAGATTGACCGTAGGTAACACATAGGCTACGTTTTAGTGCGAAAAAAATCTTATATCGCGGCGCACAACTAGTTTGTATTTAACCATTACACAGCTTAAAAATATATTTTATTAAGCTGTAGATCATTTTGATTGTTAACGCCTATAAGCTACTCATCAACGGTGTCTACGGAAGACCAGCGTCAGGCCTTCATGTCGTTGTTCTGACTATGCTGAGCAGTTTCCTTTTCAGTGCAATGTCGAAAATCGTGACTTGTTATTTTGTATTTTCTCTTCAACCTATCGCAGTTCACTGCTGGACATAGGTCTCCCCCATTTTGTGCCAGACATCCCGCTCCTCCGCTTTTCTCATCCAGCTTCCACCAGCGACCTATTTTGTATTTTATTTAGTGCAATTGCCATATTCGTTATTTGATTTATTGGTGATATCACAGATGATATGTTTAACGATATATTGTATACTGTCACAGAATAAACATTTCTTTATTTCTATTGTTTTCTTTTAGCTCAATTGAGTAAACAGATTTTTTTACTGTTTTTATTAATGTTTGACCATGCTTGTTCTAATTGATTCTGAATAAATTTTCTTAGTGACTTTTATGTAAAAATCTGGCAAGCATGCGCTTGTGCATACCATATTAAGGGAGCCGGTTGTGCGCGTGCGTCCGACGCAAGCTGCAACAGAATGCAAAAAGGCAAAAATGCTTTTTAATTTGTACCGCCCACTCTGTAAGGAACGGAAAAAGCTGCCTTACGCATACTCGTATTTGTTATTATGTTTGTTTTGCAGGCAATGTTTTTTAAAAATTTTGTAGGTTGTATTAAAAATACCTTGTAATCTATTTAACTTGATATTAATAACAATCCACAGTCAATTACACAGCGCCAACAAATTTACTGACTCCGGGAATGATTCACACTTTCAAATCCTCCAATAATTCCCCATTCATTATTGATTCGATCACGTAAAACAACCAGACTGGAGGGCGTACTATGCTACGCTTGCCAAGACACGGTCTCCACTCCAGAACTCGTGTGCTCCAACGGCCATCGGTTCTGCGACATATGACCAGCCCACTGCCACTTTAACTTACTTAATAAGTCTTTCAATATCTAAGATGAACAATAAACTAACTGCACAATCACATTCAAAAAGTCTGCCCATCGCGTCAGTTAGGCAGAATTTTCATTCATAATCACGTCGCTCGCTACATTTCATAATGACATAGTAGTATGCTCGTGCTTTAGATATTGTACTCTTTCAATGACGCGTTTAGGTCAAAATTTACATGAATAATTTTACGTTCTAAATGTACAATACTGAACGTATGTGTCATGGCATGGGGCTTGGATATTTTTTGGTTGATTTCTTTGTGATTGTGCATCTGTAGTGCGTTTTTCATCGAATAGTACGTATGCCGGTATGTTGGCGCCTTGTTTGTAAATGTCATTGGTACGATAGGACGCTCCCCTACGGCACCTACGTTCTGTTTATTTTTATTTATTTATTTAATCATTTATGCACACAGTAATACAATAAAAAAACAGGTACACGGAAAAAATGTACAAAGGCACTGCTTATTTAGTTTTATTTTCGACTGAGATCATGCCCAAGACTTTGAAAAGCGAACTGAAAAAACAACCTACGGGACCATCTTATCGTACCATACTAATGACGAGGTGCCAACATAACGGCATAGGTACTGTTCGATGAAACACCTCCATAGTAACATTATTGTTGATTTAATTAAATACCTAGAGCGTTGGTGGCTCAGTGGTGTGGACTGTCGCCTTCCTACCGGGAGGGCTGAGGTTCAAATCCCGACACGTACCAATGTATTTTCGAAAATATATGTACGTTATCCGACGCTCTTACGGTGAAGGAAAACATCGTGAGGAAACCTTCATGCACGCCTGCGAAGAGATTCGAAGGTTGTGTGTGAAGTCGTCCAATCCGCACTGGGCCCGCGTGGACGACTAAGGCCTAATCACCCTATACGGGTATGCTCGTGCCCGTCGGTGGGGACGTTTAATGAGCTGATGATGATGAATTCAATACCTAAAGGAATACGTCACAGTTGTTTATAAAAACGCATTTAAAAACACCGGATGAGCCAAAATGTTCGTAAGTGTCACCTGGAGCTAATTCAGATGGGTTCGGTGAATCAGTTAATGGGTTCAGTGCAAGCGGGTCGTAAGTAAATCCTGTTTGGACATTGAACGCGTCGTTCGTGCCTACATGCAGATTGCAGATGTTCGAATATGTGCCCAATGATATTCTGTATATATAAAGGTAGATACGCGATTATTTTTCTTCATCGTTTTTTTCATCGTACCCCTACGTGTACCAATCAATGTGTAGATCCTGAAAAAAGGTATTGAGGTTTCTAATACCATTTTTTTAATAAATTGCATAGTTAGCGCAAGAGACACTTTCAAAGTTGAAAAAGTGTCCCCTCTTATTTTAAACTTAGGTTGATATAATCGTACATTATGATGTACAGACCATAAAATCTAACAACGAAATTTAGTTTGAACGACTTCTGGTGTGTAGTTTTTTTATACGTCAAACTCAAACTCAAACTCAAAAATGTTTTATTCAAATAAATCATTACATGACACTTTTGAATCGTCAAGAAGTTATATTTTAATGAATCTACCACCGGTTCGGGAGGTTGTTATCTACCGAGAAGATACCGGCAAGAAACTCGTGTAGTTACTCTTTTCAAAAAATGGGTTTACAATGTTCTCATTTCGAGTCAAAAATTTATATAATACTATTGGTTTTTACATAGCTGTAATATGTCTAATTTATAAATTCTATATATCATCCTAATTACATTTTTACTTGGAACACAATGCGAGCACATTAGACCAAATAATGTTATCGGCTAAATAGTCGTTAACACAGTAATACCTTTTTAAAAGGTACTTTTAATTATAGCTTTAAACTTAAGTAAGGGAAGATCGACAATATGTTGTGGTACTTTATTAAAATACTTTATACAATTACCAACAAAAGATTTACCCACTTTGTGTAGCCGAAGATTTGGATTTTCATAAACGGATTTTCATAAACGGTGAACCACTATTTTTCATATTAAAGCCTACTTAAATAAAAATAATATAATTTTATGTTACTTGTTGCTGGGGAACCCTCCACGTGCGAGTCCGACTCGCGCTTGGCCAATTTTTTTTAAATACAATATATAGGAAGCGCTATAATGACATTAAGTAATTCAAGTTCAACAAGTTGAAACTGGATGTTACTGGTTTTGATGAATTTAATCACTGCGACAATAATCGCCCAAACAAGATCTAGGAAATTATTACGGTCGGCATTAACATTTAGTTAGGCCTGCTATGGTCAAAATTTTCATTGATGAAAAGGAGTTGATCTCAAAAATTGCTGTTTTTCTTTATAACTTTTGACTGCAACATGTGAATCGTATAGATTTTTGAACATAATTTATTGAAAGCACCCTCTTTTGTGAACAAACCTTTTGCCCAAATGACCATCGATTTTACTGCTCATTTTTCTCTGCCAGTTTTAGTGTAGATAAATAAACTTTAATTTGTGGTATTAGAATATCAGTTGTTGGTCTTTACTCTTTTCAATGCCGCTCTGTCATAGTCGGGCGTATCACTTACCATCAGGCGAGTGGCGCCCTGACTGTCCTGTACACTTATAAGCTTATAACAGTTATAACAGAAAAAAAGATTTTATTTATTTAATACATACACTATCATTTCAGGACTTAGGTCTAATGCAATAATGCAGCTAAATAATATATACAATAAATCCTTACCAACGTTACAATAAACACATCTAAAAAGTATTGGAATCAATATAAATATAATGAATTTTATTAACATTCATTAATCAAGATCAAATATTATTTAAATTATAAAAAAATTGTTTGCGAAAATACCTAAAAACAATTGTTACCATAAAATAATTCAAAAAAATAAATGGTATTCCTTTTTAAATATGAAGCTTGAAATACGACAAATCAAAACCCCGATTGAAGTCTCGAGAGTATTACATTATTCACTTACTTAATAATTCACAAACAAAAACAATTAATTGGTAATGCAATGCTTCAATACAATACCCATGTAAGGATCCTTGTAGCATTAAGTAGGTGTCCAGAAATGGTGGGTGGTTAATTGCTTCTGGCGAAATCTTTTTCTCATGCCATATTTGTATGGTTGGACGTGGGCGGAGTCTTTATCCGATATATGTAATACATTCTTTGTCTCGACTTATCATAAGTAACTGATCTTATTTTTAAACAGCGATTTGCATATATTAATATTTAAGTAAATATATTCATTAGATTAGAAATAGAAGGCAGTGGGTCGGTTATTTATGTCGCAAGTTCAATAAATCAGCCAAATAACAGGACTATGGGCAGAATATTCCGGAATATACCAACCATAGGTAAATTGGTAAAGATACTGAGATGTATAAAGGCTTAAATAAAGAACTATTAACTTAAGACAGCTAGTTTATTACTCAAGAATTCAAAGCCACACATGAAAATGGCAGGAAACATACAAAATGCGGTAATATATCCGGTAATTTTACTAGCTACAGTGCCCTCATACAAAAGCGCATAACACTCTCTTCTAAGGGATGAGATCTGGCACTACGGTGTTACCTACCTAGACAACTCAGGAACTAGTCTACTACCTAGTAAATCAACTGTGGCCACGAAAAAGGGAGAAGAGAGCGTCGCAAGTTAAGATAAAGCACAGTCGCCTCACCATTTAGGAGCCTACTGCTATGTCTTATGACCTAACGGCCTCTGTTGTCAAACGGTTAATCAAAAGCATACGGCCCACGTTTGATCATAGTTTGTTTAACTTGCTCAACATTGACCCACTGTACTGAGGTCGGGCAACCTACGTGCCGGTTTGGGAGTGGAATGTCATATACACCAAGATTTCTTTGCAGTTTAGGAGCATTGTGTGCTGTTGTGTAGGTACTCCATATACGCAAAAATAGTTTTTAAAATGTGACTGAGTTTCTTGCTGGTCTCTTCTTAGAAAAGTACATTCCGAACCAGTGGGAGCTTCGTTTGTCATATCCTATCAACTTATAGCAGTCCACTGTGGGATATAGGTCTCCCTTATTTTGCGCTAGCCGGTCCTCCGCTTTTCTCATCCATCCTCCACTAGCGACCTTTTGCAAGTCGTCGGTCCATCTAGCCGGATGGCGTCCTACCCTGCACTTGACGCGGTCTCCACTCCAGAACTAGTCTACTCCAACGGCCATTTGACATTCATTGGACTTAAATTGATAAATACTTTTTGATTTTGCAAATGAGTAGTAAATAATACATTTACACAGCGCCATATAGTCCAAGTTTGAGCAAGGAACTAAGGATAAACCACTTCGAACAACGCTGTCGCATCATCAGTAAAACCCAATACGTCCACTGCTAAGCATTCTCCCCTTATGACTTCCATGCCTAGCAGATGACATCCATCGGCTATCCGACAACTAACCAGCCCATCTGGTTAAGGGTCAGCATACGCTGTCACTGACATTGCTGTAACAGTAATATTGATATATAATTATGATTTTCTCTCCTTTCAAGCAATCACAATCCATTCCACGTCTTAACCTTTTTGCAGACATTTACCCCGCCCTCCATGGATATGTTTTTATGTAAATAAGAAGAATGCTAGGCACGAGTATATTCAATACGTATGTCTAAAAATAGTAAAATTTCAATTGTTTTCGCATCTATTGTTTACTTTTCAAAGCAGTCAGGTTATAACTGAATGCCCATATAAGGCGAACAAAATAAACACCGCTAGAGGACGCTCAATGTCGTGTTCGAGTTCAAAAATGAATATTCCACTCGTGTTAGTGGGTGGGCCCAATGTAATTGTTTGCTTAGTTCTTGCAATATTAACTTAACAATGAATTAATTCAAATAGGTTTTGATATATATGGCATATATACCCTGAAAATGTATGTTTTACTAGCTGGTAGAAGCGACACTGACTCGTCCAAGTACCACGGCGGTGCCAGATATCGTCCACTGAAATAAGAGAGTTTTGCACTTAAATTATAACTGGTAAAATTAAATAATAATAAATATCCACTGACAATCACACAGCGCCATCTAGCCCCAAGTTAAGCGTGAAGCCTGTATTATGGGTACTAAACAACAGATAACATACTTATATATTATATTTTTTTGTAAATACATACATATTATACATAGAAAACACCCAGACCATTACAAACAGATATGTTCATGCACACAAATGTTTGTACTGCCCGGGGATTCAACCCGGAACCCTTGGTATTGCAGACGACCTCTCAACCGCAACACCAAATGGGTCGTCGAAAAATTACCGGGTATAAGAGACCTAACATCTGTAGCCTTTGATATCGGGTGCAGCCGTCATTGTTAATGTTACGTTCGCTCAGTCCCTATTCGCGTTGCCCCCCTTCTCTATGTTAGGCTACCAAGCAACGCCCTAGGCCGAGGTTCAAGTCCCACTCTGGGACGCCCTTAGGCTCGTTGTGTAAATGTTCAAGGCTGCGCTCGCTCGCCAAGTGCCCGTTGAAGCTGTAAAGGCCATCTGCGGCCAACAGTAGTAGTCATCAAAAAAAGAAACAGATGTTACGCCTCTAAGTAGTGTTGGCGAATATAATGACTACATTAATTTTACATCAATCCTGTATCTGTCACGGTCAGGCGTATCACTTACCACCAGCAAACTGACCGTCCCTTAATTAAAAAAGAACGTGTCGTTCCTTTGAGCAAACTTCAATGGCGAGCGCCGCTGCTGTTGTTTTCAGGTCATGTACAACATTATTTTAATAAACTTGTCCATCCTTTCACTAGTTCAAAGTTAAACAAACGGACACGGGAATAATGATCACGGCATTTACATTGCAAATTGAAAGACCACCGGCGATAATCACAATTAGTTATGGTGAAAAATGGTATCCGTCGCAAAAATGGTGACACGGAGAGCGGTGACAAGAATTTCAATAAAAAAATTACTCAATTTGTCAAAGGCTTAAAGATCTTAACAATTACGAAATATTTAATCATAATATGTAAAGAAAATGATGACAAGTTCCCAGAAGAAGGACTTTTTAACAGAACACTAGAAACAAAAATTTTGAACTATGACATAGAATTCTAGAATTAAGTGAATAATTTCCAAATCTACGGAGGCTGACGCTTAAAGATGTTTAAAGCAAACCATTCAAACAAACAAAAATTGTGAACTATCAATGACATAGAATTCTAAAATTAAATGAAAATTTTCCAAATCTACAAAGGTTTACACTCAAATATATTTAAAGCAAACCATTGAAACAAACAAAAATGTGTATTTAGGGTCGAGGATAAACAAATTAGTAAGAAATGCGGGCTGTGTGTGAAGTTGTTTAACATCACTTGTGCAATACCATCCATCGTTATGATTGACCTAAAATGAGAGTATTAGAAATGTGGTTACTGATAACTACTCATTTAACTTTCATAAATGTAGAGCGTCGGTGGCTCAGTAGAGCGTCGGTGGCTCAGTGGTGTGGACTGTCGCCTTCCTACCGGGAGGGCTGAGGTTCAAATCCCGACACCAATGTATTTTCGAATTTTCGAAAAATATATGTACGTTATCCGATGCTCTTACGGTGAAGGAAAACATCGTGAGGAAACCTTCATGCACGCCTGCGAAGAGATTCGAAGGTTGTGTGTGAAGTCGTCCAATCCGCACTGGGCCCGCGTGGACGACTAAGGCCTAATCATCCTATACAGGTAGGCTCGTGCCCCTCGGTGGGGACGTTTAATGAGCTGATGATGATGAAATGTAAAATATGATGGAATGGAATAACATAAAAGAGTATGAATAAATTACCGGGTATAAGAGACATATCATCTGTTGTCGCGGGCATAGATAATACAGATAAAAGGAAAGATGTTTAGGGGCCCTTCCCGATAGATGGCGTTGTAGGTGCTAATGGGTGAATATCGTAGGCCCGCGTGGACGACTAACGCCTATACACCCTTTACGGGTAGGCTCGTGTCCCTTGGTGGGAATGTTTAATGAGCTGATGATGATGATGATGAATAAGCAAATAGTTATGTAATGTAGGAACCCCCGTTGAACCGTAAGGATATAAATTGTCTTATTGGGTCTGATTAAGGTCAATAGGCAATCTGTTTTGATTCAAGGAATGAGGATTTATGTATAGTTTAATAACTGTATTGGATTTATGTGCTGAATTGTTGACCTTATGGAGTCGGAGTTAAGTAGGTTTTAATTAAAACCTTTCGGTGGCAAAGAGTAGGGCCCCAATTCTGTTATTTTTGAAATGAACGAATTCTATCTAATATAAATATCCACTGACACTCAGACAGCCCTCTTGTCCCAAGTTAAGCGTGAAGCCTGTATTATGGGTACTAAACAACGGATAAACATACTTATATACATTTGTTTGTAAATACATACATATTATACATAGAGAACACCCAGACCATTACAAACAGACATGTTCATGCACATAAATGTTTGTACTGCCCGGGGATCGAACCCAGATCCCTTGGTGTTGCAGCCGACCTCTCAACCGCAACACCAAATGGGTCGCCATATGAATAATCGTGCACAATTGAAATTACTTATCAGCCGAACTAAAAATTGTGCTCGTTAGTGAACGAAGTCTTAGCTAATGCACGGCAGTGTAGGGAACAAGACTTTCCGCAAAACAGCTTTGTAGACTTCTTCTTTGTCGTTACACTCTTGGCAGAGTGGTCGTGGTCGTCATAGTAGGCATGGTGGCGAGCCTAACTATTCGTCGCCATTCTTCTCGTACCGAAGCTTTCCTCGTACATTCGTGAAGTGGAACATTTAGGGCAGACTTCACCTGATCCGTCCAACGCCTTGGTGCTCTACCGCGCGCCCTCACTCTATCGACTTTTCCCTGGATCACAATTCGCTCCACAGATGTGTCGTCTCGTCGTGTGATATGTCCAAAGAAAGAGAGAATGCGACCCTGACCGATGGAAGTTAGACGCTGTTTGATGTCCAGTTCTTGGAGAATTGAGACATTGGTCCGGAATTCTGTCCAGGATACACGGAGCATTCTTCTCCAGCACCACATCTCTAAAGCATCTATCTTCTATTTCACACTTCCTCTCAAAGTCCACGTTTAGGCACCATAAAGAAATATGGGGAAAACCAACGCCCTGCCAAGTCACTTTTAGTGGCCTTAGTAATGTGTCGATTCACCCAAATTTTTGATGCCGATCCATGGCGGACCTGGTGATGGCCATGCGCCGTTTGAACTCATCAACGCACCCGCCATTATTAGAAATCAGTGCTCCGAGGTAGACGTATGATTGAACGACGTCACAGTTCGCAATTCTAGTTACTTTGGGCGAGTTATTGTTAGTTATTGTTGTCTTTGTAGACTGGGTCCTAAATAAATAAATATCTACTTACAGCCATGTAGCCCATCGATCGATCCTCGATCAACAATAAACTTACTAAATGCAGAATCTCATTAAAAAAGTTTCCGCGGCAAAATTATGCCCATCCGTCAGTTGAGCAAAATTTTCATTCATAATCACGTCGCTCGTTACATTTCATATTGACATATTGTATACTCGTGCTTTTAATTTGTCCCTTTTAAATGACGCCTTAAGGTAAAAATTGTAATGAATAATTTTATGTCATAAATATAACATGTGTCAAAGGGCTCGGTCATTTTTTGTTTGCTATTTCTTCGTAATTATGCATCTGGTTTGTTCATCTAAGGCCATTGCTACTTCAACTTGCCAACCCTTTATTGTCGTCCCGTTCACTATGTATATTTTATGCAAGTCATGCTCATTATTATAAAGGCGAAACAGTGTATATTTTTTTCTTCCTCACGTCACGTGTACACTGTTGAGTTCTCTTGGGTGCTCCTTTCTCAACAGGCCAAAACGCCGAAGCGCTTTTTCCAAGCATCAAAATTCATTATTGTGCTTTACTTTGGTATTTTCAATGTATTTTTTATTATATTTTTTGTATTATTTTTGACGTTCAGAAGTGATTTTTGTAAGCCTAAACTGATTAAATGAATTTTGACTTTGACTTTGACTAAACGGCTTGGAACGGACTTAGCGGACACCCTGTAGTAACACATAGGCTGTATTACTGCGGGAGAATATCTTATGCCACAGGTAACGCAGCGGGGCATAGCTAGTATATTTGTATTGTTGTATTTATTAAAGACCTTTACATAACAGAGTAACAATCGCATATCTAGTCGAGGTCGCCGAAACCGTTTGACATTATAGTATATAAACACAAAAGATTATTTTCGTCCGTCTCGAAGCGACCGGCGCACGCGCATTCTTATTTTTAACTTTCACAGGAAGTGTAAAGAAACTAATACAAATTTAAACTTTGTGTTCTGAAACTTGAAATGGGATTTGAACTCAATATCCATGCATAAAATGCCTATATCTAGAACAGAAAATAATTTGTCAGTACAACCATGAGTACCTTGAGATGACGGATCGCTACTTACTGCCTCTCATATTTTGTATTAGAAGCTTCCGAACATGTTACTTATAGTTTTAAAATGAAAAAGCCTCAGTGTGATTTGTTTTCATATTATAGTCAATCACTTATTTATTTTTACAGATAGTATCTAGCAAACTACTACTATATTGATTCACTGGAGCATATGATCTATGCCTCTCCCAATGATGCCAGTAGTTGCAGTTTGTGCAGGGGAGGTTGGGTTAAATCCACAAAGTTGTTTCTAGGGTTCTCTCACATCTCACATATCTTACTTTTTATGTTGAAATTAAATTAAAAATATCTTGATGACTGATCATTATATCTTCTTCTCAAAAATTTTGTTTTTCATAAGGTGATTTATGTATATTGAATTCAGAAGTCTTATTATTGATGTCATTTTAACCCATTACTTACAACGTTGATCATCCTTATTTTTCTTATTAACAAACATTTCCTAAATCATCGTTCATATGTAAATATACTTCAACAGACAATCCCCATCTGTTTTCGATTTCCTCAACTATAAAAATGAAAATACAGATTTAGGATCTCTATTTATACCAACTATTCTGAAACGATGCGCCTGTGACGAAATATAGGAACTTGGCATCAGACGTGACACGATTATATTTATTGCATTGCTTTCGTCTTTCCCCAAAGATGCATAGATAATAATTTATGTTAATGGCATAACGAGGTTTATTATAAATGCGGCAGACTGCAGTAGCTTTAATATATTAAATCATATTAATATTGTCTTCTATCAGTATTAAATAAAAAACCTTCGTCATCAGTGAAGTTGTTGAACAGTCTAGTTTCAGTCTGAAGATGAAATATGTAGTTATGGAGATTTCCAAGTTTGATCATATTAGTAAGAATATCACCATTATCCTCCATCATGCATGTCCATCAGTACATGTATCCCTACTGTTAAATTTCGTAAACTCTTTGACCGCCAAGGACGCCTTAAGGCGCCAGACACAATAGAATTTCTATTGTGTCTGGATTCTCGGCGAACAATAGGTTAAAGTACAAGTTACAAGTCCTTAATATTCATACTTTTGCTGATTCTTTGCTGATGAAACTGAATAAAAATATACAGTAGACTAAGGGCATCAATTTAACTCTAAAGAAATTATCGCTCTACGCTCATCTAGGTTAATCTAAACCATAATGCATCGGCCCATCTAACAAATTGCACAATAACAATCTCCATCCATGCAAATGGTCACATCATATCGTTTATGGTCTTATTAAGCATTGTTATCTTACGCCATCTTGCAAATTGTTACCGTTACACAACTTTTATTAAAACAATAAAATGTAATGGTGCATGTTTATGGCCAGTTGCGATCCGCGTTATTTTTTTTATAAACAGTTAGGTAACTGTCTTAACCGACTTCCTTCGTCCTTATTCGATAAGCCGTATTCGTGATTTGAATTTAAGAATCGAACTATCTTTACAGAACGATGATCCCGGCGTCAATGTCAACAATCCCATTGGTCGTAGCGGCGACGTGATGTCGCGATCTCGCGTCTGATTGGCGCATTGTGTCCCCGGGCGCTGTGATTGGGTGAAAATGTCCGGATTGCCGACAAGAACCGAAGACTCTATCAACGGTGTCGACGTTCGGGAACAAGGCAGCGCTTTAAGGTGAGAATTCTATGATACCCATTGATTAACTTATCTCTAAAAACTAATATAAATAGAACCCAACCCAAGACTTGTTCGACCAAAAAGGACATATACAGAAAATAAAAAGTTTTTCAATATCAATTGCGGAAATATCTGAAAATTAAACGGGGTTTGAACAATATTTACACTAACTAGGTATATCTTTTCTTACTAAAGTATCCACATTCTTAAATACATACATTAGATTCATTACTATAAATAGACCAGCAATTCAAGTTGGATAAATAATGATAACGACTTTAATATCTTCAGTTCACCATGGATCCATACGTGAAGATCATATGCCAAGATCCGATTGGTAACGGTCTAATTAAATTTCTTTGCAAGCTTTTAGTTTCGGTAACAAATGTAATTCTTAACGGTCACTAAAGTTAATAGACTCCAATTTGTGAGAGGTGTATTACAAAGCAATATTTGATCATAATGTTAATGGTCAGAGGCTTTTAATAGGTGATACAGTACTGTACAATGACTTGTGTGATTGGTAGAATCTATATCAACGGACCTTTTTAACATTCTTAATTCTAAAATATTATATATTTAGACAGTGGTCCATGCAAATAAGAGAAGTTAATAATAAATCCATCGTTAAAGTCATACAGGTCTCCTAGTGCAGATACCAGTCTCTCACATAGTTCAAACTTTTGTAATAGATTAAGCTTAATCTTGTACAATTCAACTGTGTGAGAGAACAAATAAAGATATTTTATTATTATTATTTATTATTAAAGTGGCAGTGGTCTAGTCACGTATGTCGTAGAACCGATTGGAGCGGACAAGTTTTGTGGAGTAGAGACCGCGTCTTGGAAAGCGTAGCGTAGGATGCCCTCCGGCCCGATGTACCGACAGCTTGCGAAAGGTCCCTGGTGGAGCTTGCTTGATAAAAGCTGAAGATTGGGATATCTGGCATAGAATGGGAAAAACATTTGTCCAGCTGTGTGCTGCGATAGGTTGAAAAGAATCGTAGAAGTTAATAGACTACTAATGCATTTCGAATTTTGAAATTAATATGTACTTATACATACGTACATATTAATTTCAAAATCTACGCTATCCGACCGGAGGAGGACTGGGATATCTGGCTCAAAATGGGGGAGACCTATGTCCAGCAGTGGACTGCAATAGGTTGAATAGGAACGTTATCCGACTCACGTACGATGATAGAAAATATCGTGAAGAAACCTGCGCATGTCTCCGAAGAGATGCAAGAGTTGTGCGTGAAGTCGGCTAACCCGCACTTGGTCCGCGTGGACGTCTAAGGTCTAAACACCCTTTATGGGTAGGCTCGGGCGGTAGATGTCTGGACTAACAGCTGAATGTGCTTTACGACGTACTCGAGATATATCTGGATAGATATTTCTGAGTCATCCATCCGATGACCGCCCTTTGAGATAGTTGCTTAAATCGAGCGATCGTCAAATAACGCGCTAACTCCTAATGACGTTTAGGACAGCCGTAATCTAGCGTGGGAGGTAAATTGAAGCCAGCATTAAACGTGGAAACAGGGATATTATAGGTCAATCCCAAATGGCCTTGCGTGTACGCATGGAATCCTGTTGGAAGTCCAAGATGAATGGCATCAATTGGTGAAGATATCAGTTTGTATTGTAAACGTTATTTGAAGAATACTGCCTAGTTTTTGTATCTAAACCGGGACTATGGTGAATGTGTATTTAATATTTTATAGTAAATTAAAAGCACAGAATCAATATATAAGGAAAATTACTAGGAAACCATACATGCTTAAGGGTACCAGTTTTGAGACAATGAACCAACCTTACGTACTTACTATTTACCAACTAACTAAATTCTATTCCATAAGATTCAGATATCTTAGATAGAGAGTCGTTGGCTCATCGGTGTGGAGTGTTGGCTTCTGATCTGGAGGCTGCAGATTCAAATCCCGCCACGAACTAATGTCTTTTCGAAGTTATATGTACGTTTATCTCAAGGCAAACATCGTGACGCAGAGAGCGTCGGTGGCTCAGTATTGTGGACTGTCGCCTTCCTACCGGGAGGGCTGAGGTTCAAATCCCGACACGTACCAATGTATTTTCGAATTTTCGAAAATATATGTACGTTATCCGACGCTCTTACGGTGAAGGAACAAGTGCGGAATTCACGCAGCTGCGAGGATTTCGAAGGTGTGTGTGAAGTCGTCAATCGCTGGGCGCGTGGACGACTAAGGCCTAATCACCCTATACGGGTAGGTTCGTGCCCCTCGGTGGGGACGTTTAATGAGCTGATGATGATGAAACATCGTGACGAAACCTGCGAAGAAATTTAAAGGTTGTGCGTGAAGACGGCCAATCCGCGCGCACTGGACGCGCGTGGACGACTAAAGGATGTAAACCCTTTACAGGTAGGTTCATGCCCCTCGGTGGGGATGTTTCGAGTTGCTGAATATATTCATAAGTCATCTATGGTCTTTTCGGTAGAAGTTTTGAGCATTTAAATAGTAAGTTTCTAGTTGATCAAACAACGATTCGTATTAATTTCAATAACAATCATTGTTGTATTCATTTGAATGATAAGTATCTTCACTTTTATCTCTTACATGCGAGTAATTTCGAAAATGTGCATCGTGGGGTAATAATAAATATCCACTGACATTCACACAGAGCCATCTAGCCTCAAGTTAAGCGTGAAGCCTGTATAATGGGTATTAAACAACGGGTAAACATAGATAGATAGATAGATGATATGATTCTTTATTGCACACCAAAAAAGATACATATTTAACAACAAATGAAGGAAAATAATGCATTTCAGGCGGCTTATCCCTTGGAGCGACATACTTATATTTTTTTTAATACATACATATTATACATAGAAAACACGCAGACCATTACAAACAGACATGTTCATGCACACAAATGTTTGTACTGCCCGGGGATCGAACCCGGAACTCTTGGTGTTGCAGTCGATCTCTCAATCGCAACACCTAATGGGTCGTCGAATAACTTTAGGTATGATTCGTGTGGGTGATATTCGTTAAGCTGTGCTTCGAAGCATATCTCAATTATTACATGAACACTTTCAATAGTTTAAAACCAAAGCGCACTGACCACAAAAGCATACGATCCAACCAGTGGACATGACTGTGACGTGTAACGATTTCTCGCTCTGCTGACTTCCCCAGATCCGATTACCATCTCATGGCCAATCTGAACACTATTCCAATAGCAGAAGGTTCAAAATCTTACTCAACCGATGTAAACGATCTGCGTATCCATTAAAAAGATGATCATGGAGATTTGAAGACGTAGTTGAGGAATTGTTAACATAAAGATTCTAATGGGATTGTTCCGCACACGGATTACAATGTCTGTTAGATGGTAACTGATGCAGACTGATCGTGTGTCGTAATGACAGAGTGACGATCAGTTTCCATATTATGCAATAAAATGTGATGTTTTAGCATGACATGACATGCTATGCTATTATCGTATCATCATTATCAGCTCAATAAACGTCCCCACCGAGGGGTACGAGCTTACCCGTAAGGGTGTTTAGGCTTTAGTCGTTTACGCGGGCCCAGTTGGACGACTTCACCCATAATTTTTGATTTTTGCCTCTCAATGTTTTCCTTCATCTCAACAGCGTCGGATAACGTACAAGTAACTTCCAAAATTCGAAAACATGTTGGTACGGCGGGATTTGAACGCAGCTCTCCCGGTAGGAGAGCAACAGTCCACACCATTGAGCCACCGACGCTTATCGTATAAACATAACATAAACAGGATCCATAGGGTCCTATATTTTTGTAAGTCCACCTCTGTAATTAATGACTATGGAATGCAATAAAAACTTACTATTGATAGTATTGAACCGTTCCTTTTAAATTCTAATCTATTTAATACTCGTAACTTGCTTTGTAAACCACAGTATCAGAAATCGTTACTAGACTAGAAAAAAGATTATTAGACGTGTGTGTATCGGTAAGAGGGCTGTTGGTGAAATAGGTAGTGAATAATGGTCTATGAGACCACATCTATCGTCAGTAGTGTTGTCAGGTGTCCCGATTTCCGTGGGACGTCCCGATTTTCAGGGGTTTGAGGATGTGTTCCGATTGGGACGCTATGTCCCGATGAATCAAAGAAGAAAATCAGATGTTTCATTAAAAAATATATATTTACGCTACATAACTTCTACAAATAACATCACAGTCAAATTCAAAATGGCACGTCATCAGCGTCACATCACATATTTTATTGTTTCCTGTCCCGATCTGCAACCATAAATCCCGATTTTTTGGCCTCGTGTCCCGATTTTAAACAATTGGACCTGGCAACATTAACCGTCACCGGTTTTTTTTTCGAACTGACTACTGGTGTTGGCCTCAGATGGCCTTTACAGCTTCACCGGGTAATTGGCGAGCGCAGATGGCTCTCAGCCTTAGCCGTCACCCGTGTCGAGCGCAGAGCAGTGTTTGACTTTCAATATTTATTGGTTTCCTTCAGTGCCTACTGCATCCGTAGGAGAACTAGAGTGATCGACGTAGCACATAGGATTAGCAAGTTGAAGTGGCACTTGGCCGATGACATCTATATATATAAAACAAAGTCGGGTTTGTTACAACACATATAACTCGAGATCGGCTAAACCAATTTTCATGGTTTTTGGTTAGTTGAATTTGTCCCCGCCCCGAATAGCAGAATACATCTTAAAAATAATGGAAACTCGACGAAAACATAATTATAAAAGATGAATAATTTTTATTTGCATTCTCTTTCTGTATTGTTGATCATAATAAAATACTTTTATGTATCTATAAACGTTCATATTTATTTTGTATCATTATATTACGTTCATCATAGCCTAAATTAGTTTAGCTAAAGGTAACACGATATTAATTGACTGTTAGGCGGTACGAAGTTCGCCGGGTCAGCTAGTATTACATAAAATCATTGGCTGATAGACGGAAAAGTTCTCTAGTGGTGTCCCCGTAATGGAAAAGAAGCTTAGGCTGACCCTCAAAGATGGACTGATGAAGTGATTAAGGTGGCGGTAGTAGATGGATGCAATTAATAGATTCTTTGGTATCGGTCCGCGTGGCAATCATCAGGGTAGGTCTTCGGTCATCAATAGATATACTATTAGGCTACAATGATGATAATAAGGAGGATTTGGTGTTGCGGTTGAGACGTCGGCTGCAACACCAAGGGTTCCGGGTTTATCCCGGGCAGTACAAACATTTGTGTGCATGATGTCTGTTTGTAATGGTCTGGGTGTTTTCTATGTAATAAATTTCTATTTCTATGTAAATAATATGTATGTATTTACAAAAAAATATATAAGTATGTTTATTTTATACAGGCTTCACGCTTAACTTGGGTCTAAATGGCGCTGTATGAATGTCAGTAGCTATTTATTATTATTATAATGATAGGTGATTCGCCTTCTGAATAGTCAAGTCATGTAAAAACAACCAACGTCAATCTTACTTAATTGAGAAATCAGCAACTAAGAAAAAAAAGTTATTAGCTCCGGACTTGGTTAATTAAGACAGTTACAAAATAACGTCACATAAAAAACGCAATCTTATCATTGTCAATGAAAATTACACCATGAGAATACTCGTAATGATAATGATGTAATTTGGATGTAATCTGAGGGCACAGTAGTGCCCCCGCCAAAACTATTCAAGAGAAGCACAAGGGCACTAGTTTCTAATCTAAAGTAAGTGACGACACTTTTCGTTACTTACTTGAGATCAGAAACTAAATATTCGCATCGCCTCCACGATAATGATGAAATGGAGAAGACGTAAATAGTAACTGATAAACAAGAATTAGTTGAAGTAAGGGTCGGTAGAGGTAGGTCGTGTAGGTTCAGAAGCTTGCTCTACATGAGATCTGATATCTTTTTTACAGCGTATACTTTAATGTGGTCATCTTAGCAACAATTTTCATGAAATGATTTTGGTGGGATACGTATATTATTTACACTTGATCAAGGTATATGGTATTTTTTATTCTTAGCGTATGCGCACTTTGTCTGTCTCAAATGTGTATTTCCTTTTTTGGGTCTGCTGGAAGAAATTCCAATAGGAATTAGCAGTACTCTTGTACTATTGTTTTAGTCTGATTTATTGTTCCCAAATATGTATATGTGTGTATAAATAATAAATAAATAAAATACCTCTAAGTATATATGGGGGAGACCTATGTCCAGCAGTGGACTGCGATAGGTTGAAGAGACAGATATTTTTCTACCCACATACAACGCCAACTTGCCTCAAATTAAGCAATAGGACTTGTACTTACCTTAACAACAGATGAAACAATAGACTTAAATCCTTTTTTTTCGTTAATTATATGGAATACTTTTTTTATGGAACGCAATTGTAAGTATTGAACTT
The DNA here is from genome assembly GCA_019425675.1 of Leucinodes orbonalis. Lineage (NCBI taxonomy): Eukaryota > Metazoa > Arthropoda > Insecta > Lepidoptera > Crambidae > Leucinodes > Leucinodes orbonalis. The sequence continues at coordinate 249,236 of PQWD01001486.1, read as the reverse complement.
TTGTGTTTCCGTTTATTACAATAACACCAGGCTTTGGCTGTATAAGTACAAACAGACTAGTTCACGAACCGCATGGTGATCGAACCCGAAACTAATGGTGTAGCCGACATCTCAACCATTACACCACGGGGCTCAAACATACATTTGAGACACTTTCATCATATCGCTATAAATTAAAGGTCAAGAACAACCACTTAACAATTGCTCTTTTTCTAGACCAAACCAGCGACCTAGATTCGTTGGCGAAATTGGTCCTAATTAGATCAATGTACACATCGCTTTACTAATTGTAAACAATACCTATCGGTTATCGCGTTCTAGATCAAGCTTTTAAAAAGTTCAGTTGTAGACCTTTAATGCTGGGGCCACACTAACGACTAACGTCTAATGTCCATTAGGCGTTTAACTAAGTGCCACATGCGTTCGACAATTGCCCGGTGAAGGTCTAAAAGCCATCTGCGGCCAACAGCAGTAGTCAGTTCGAAAAAAGCCCATTAGCATGAAAATTATTGCGATATGTTTTAACACGTTCATCATCATCAGCTCATTAGTCGTCCACGCGGGCCCAGTGCGGATTGGACGACTTCACACACAACCTTGAATCTGCAGGCGATGAAGGTTTCCTCACGAGGTTTTCTTCACCGTAAGAGCGTCGGATAACGTACATATAATTCGAAAATTCGAAAACACATTGGTACGTGGTGGGATTTGAACCTCAGCCCTCCCGGTAGGAGGGCAACAGTCCACACCATTGAGCCACCGACGCTCTTTTTAAACACGGTAAACTGCCAAAATATCGCGTTAAGTGGTTGCTGCACTGCCAGTGTTGCGTCAATTAATGGCATTTCCCGTTAGTGTGGCCCCAGCATAATTGAGGTCGATGTGGATTCAAATGCTGCGGATGATTTAGTTGATTGGAGTCGAGTAATCCAATTTAGTAATCTAATGCTGGATAGATACAGTTAGTGTATTAAATGTAGCTAGACACAGTCATAAGAGCATCGGTGGCTCAGTGGTGTGGACTGTTACCTTCTGATCGGGGAGGGTGCAGGCTCAAATCCAGCCACGTAGCAATGTGTTTTCGAAAATTGATATACGTTATCCGACGCTCTTTACTTAAATCGTGTTAGAAAGGGATGGCGCTATTTATCGTATATCGCGCTATCCTTTTAACTCTATTCAAGTAAAGATCAACTCTTGAGTCTCGTTTTAAAATAAAGACTACGATTAATGCGGGAGCATACTTTCATAAACAATTCTTGAATATCTCAGTAAGCCACTTCTTCTTAATGGAGCTAAGTAAATAAATAAATATCCACTGACATTCACACAGCGCCATCTAGTCCCAAGTTCAGCGTGAAGCCTGTATTATGGGTACTAAACAACGGATACATATACTAATATATTTTTTTGTAAATACATACATATTGTACAAAGAAAACACCCAGACCATCACAAACCTCGGAGGAAAAAAGACAGGAGAAGTTATTTTGCTATTACCCTCTGCCCAATGCGATGGATTCGAAATCATACGTAAATATATTAGCAAACCAACAGCCAATAGTATTCAAACGCTACCAGTACGCGAGTCTGAACGGAGCTCCAATAAAAATGCCGATTTGTGCCGTATTTTCTTGTTCCAAGAAATCTAGAACTTCGAGTCTTAAAAAGGATGGCGTAACATTTCATTTGTAAGTTTTTTTTATTCATTTTACCTTAAATTTAAGAAAAATAATCAAAATTTCTTTTTTGAAATTTTGAATTTACCGCTTAAGAAATGACATTTGATGGTGTACCGAGACTACAACGCACTCCTCACGAGACTAGCGCGCACTCCCCACGAGACTAGTTTTAGGGTTGCTAACTCATAGTTTGAATGCATTTTTATTTATGAGCGACGAATGAAAATAATAATTATCGTTACATTTCCGAAACTAACTTATTCATTGAAAATGTATCGAATAGCGTCAGTAAATGTCAAAAATACAAAAATATATTTGTATTACATTTAAATTTTATAGCGGCTTAATTATAGTCCCGAATTAAACAAAATTTGTTTAAAAGGTATTTGTTTCGTTATATCATGTATATCCACTATCGAATTCGTTTTTAATATGATTTGTTTGATTTATTAGATCAATAGTTTTAAAAAATAATTTACATGTTAAAAATCAGGGATACGCAACCCTATGTGGTTGAAACTCGGCACGCTAGAGTCAGGGTGTTGTCGAAAATTGTTATCGATATTTCAAACTTTGGTTTTATAGTTGAGCGAAAGCAAGGTTTCAACTTTTTTTTTAATAATACAAATACATTTGGCTAATAATATGAAATCACATAAAATTCTTAATTTTGTATCGACGTTTTGACCATCATGCAGCGTCCATTTTCAGATTTTTTTAAAAGCTTTTGTGTACAAATACGAAATAACAGACCCCTTTAATATTATTACTGATGTCTCTTGATTGATAAATACTTCGTGATTAATAACAGAGCGATTATAAGATACGTTTTTGTTTTTATATAAGATAAAAACTAAATCAATAAACTATACCTGTATCCCTTTGTAAAAGTATGCAACGGATTTTGATTCGGTTTTTATTTATAGATATTTTATTTATAGGATGATTGAAGAGGAAGGTTTACATGTATAATAACATCCATTAAATAGTGGAGAAATACTGTTATTTTTGAGGTTTCTAATATTATGTCGTAAATAATTACTTTTTTAAATTTGAACATACATACGTATATATATTTTTAAATAATAAAATAGTTTCTACCCGCGGGTCTACCCACGAAGAACTTGACTGTGTTTACCAATGCTGGCTGAGCAGCTTAGTCTCTGCAGTTTACATATACCGAAACCTAACCTGGATGAAATTATTATTCGTATGTTCGGATGCACAATAAATAGTTAATTTAGATTATTGGCATAGTGCACCTTAAAACTCAATTTAGAAAAATATGGACACCCTTTTATAAGCTTCTAGGCCCAAAACTTTGGTCCAATTTTAACAATACAATACAAACTTTCATCGAATTTTTCATACATTTAAATGTTAGACAAAATCTATCCCATGTAACAAACAAAATGATTTAAAATAATTATTAAGAATATGTTTAATAAAAATTCCTCAAAACATCGATATCGATACTTTTTTTTCCGTCTCTTTGTACAATTTTCATTTCAATGTGTTCGTGCAGTTCGCTGTACGTTACGGTCGTTTACTGTAACTTAAATGTGTGTGTGCTTAAAAGTGCCACACTGATATTGTTTTGAACTTGTGTGTTGTGTAACGACACAAATTTTTTTGTGCCTGTGTGCGTGAATTTTCTATGTGGTATTGGGTTTCTCCCCCCGCCCTACCTCAAAATGGCAGAATTATTTGTTCGTAACTTATAGCTGTTAACGGCTCCCGTCTTTTCCTCCGAGTCACAACAGACATGTTCATGCACACAAATGTTTGTACTGCCCGGGGATCGAACCCGGAACCCTTGGCGATGCAGTCGACGTCTCAACCGCAACACCAAATGAGTCGTGTGACACGGAAACTTGTAGATTCTTGGAGAGAGAGAGACACCGATGCACCTATTGTGCAATTGTGGTACTCTACAATGGAAGCGAAACATCCACGTGGGCAACTATCGTTTATGCCCAAGTGACATTAAATCTAAAGTTGGGCAGGGACCTAAATTTCATAACAAGTGCCCAACTTTTAGATGAACTATAAAGGGGGCGAGTCACAAAATATCTTCTAGGTCGCGCTATGGTGCCTCGTTCATAATGCGCACTGCAAAGGAATGGAACTTTCTGCCTCCTTATGTGTTCCCCGATCATTACAACCTGGCCGTATTCAAGGCAAGAGTGAATAGGCTGTTTCTAGGCAGGCATGATCCTAGGCGCATCATCACTTCACATCTGGTGAGATGGCGGTCAATGTCTGCTATAGATGATAAAAAAGCGACTACAGGTCTGTATAAACCTGAATGCCCTCCAAAACCCAAATAATAGTAAAAAGACACTTCTTGCGATAGGACGTTGTCGTTTTTGTCGTTACTTTAGCAATGTTCATTCGTTTAGCGTGTACGAACGATCGCTAACGAATGAACATTGAACGATCTGGCCTTCATCGTTGTAGACTTTTGATTTTCCTCATTGACTTACATAGTAAAAGACAATGGCCTAAGATTTGAGATGACGCGGCAAGAGGAAAATTATTAAGATCCCGTGTCTATTTGAAGGTTGTTTGAAATAAAAAAAGTGGCGAGACGAAGGCGCAGCGTCTTTCGCTGGCTTGGACCACCTCGAGAGGATGGAGGGGCATCGCCATGTGAGAGAGCATACCTGGGCCTTGGATATTGATTGAACCAAATACTATTTGTCTCTTACAAATGCGGGATTGCGGGTGAATTAGAAGTCCGAAAGAATGTTAAAATAGTTAATTTACACCAAAACACAAAATGTTAATAGTTAAAAGTTATGTTTGAGTGTGCCCGGTCGTGATGGTCTCGTAAAGTACACTAATAATTAATTTGAATGATTAAAATTATGAAGCGATCGATGCGCGGCCAATGCTGACTACGCATAGCTTTTATACGTGTTTAGGTGCATTGCACCGAACAACGATTTAGGAAGTTTTTCCATATTTTTGCTTGCATACTTGAGGTTTTGTTTGAGGCACCTGCACCGTGCACAGATATTATGAGTAGGGTATGCAAAGTGAGTGACACTAATCGCAAAAACAATAAATAATTTACATGATTTTCAAATTGAGTGCTATTGATTACAGCAGATCGCCTATGGTTTCAAATCTGTTAGAAAATGAGCGAATGAGTGGGAATCATTTAATATATTTGCGATTTTCCGGGTTGTCTGGACGCACAGGGTATGCACTGTTTATTTGCATATATGCCTATCCTTCTATTCCCGTTCCGTGTACGCCACTCGGGAACCTTTTCGCCCCATTCGGTTATACGCACTACCTTGCCTACTGTTGTTTGCTAACCTTAGTATTTACATGAAAGTAATAGCTATTCTTGTCGTGTCTAATCCAATCAGGCAATCCCTTGGAAGGTTGAGGATAGGAAGCCGGAGTAATGGTCGCGCGAGACATGGGTCACGTATGCTGGGATTATACTTGGCTGTGAAGAAAACACATGGGTTTGATTTTCTGAAATAAGTTAGCAATCAAGGAGACAGCCGAGGCTAACTGGTGTTTAGTGGCAGCGGTCGCCTTAAATACCTACATCACTATCAGTTATACTGATACTTTATGAAATTTAAAAAAAACTACAGACTTTCATACAGCGCCACCTAGCCTTAAAAACACTTTTCTTATTACTTACCATAGAGTATACTATTAATGCTAAAAGAATCCTCAAATTGAGACAAGTTGAAATGGCAATTTTCTAGTGTTGTGACAATCGAATATTTTTCCATGCAACAAAATAACAGAAATGTTGATTAAATTAGGTTTATATAACTAAAATAAAAATTGATCAGGTTTGTTCAATTTAGGCTATTGCGGTAAAAGCATTTATGACCACAGTATAATACACACCACCACCACCACCACAGTGTAATAGTATAATTAATATTATTGATTCACTAACAAGTAATTTTGAATGAATTTTCATTTAGATTAGAAATGAGCTAGTAAGAACTAAAATGTAACGAGGAAGCTACCGAAGTAATTTTGAATCACAACAAACGACATCGTGAGCAAGATTGAAATCGATAAACGTGATCGATATGGGGTCCATCAGCACCTCCCCCCGCGTTTTATGTCATACCCCAATCGCCATCTCGAATTGTCGCGTACTTTAACGACAATTTCATTGTACGAAATAGGCACTCTGAGCTTAAACGAACAAAAACTGGCTATTACAAGGTTGCAAAAAAAAACATCACTTACGCACTAAACATTGTACTTGTAAAACTAATTACTTATTACGTACTATCTTCATTGCTTACTGCAACGCTCACTTGTAACCTTTCACCTCTTGTCTAAGTTACACTTACTTATGAAATATGAGATTCGTTAATGTTGTTTATAATTCTCGGTAAAGGGCCAATTAATAGTTACCTGGTACTTTATCGGCTTTGTAATGCCGCTTGGAGATGTTTATTAGATAATTGAGGTAGAGTGTAGACGTTTTGCTTTGCTTCCAAGCGAACTCAGTAACTAACAAGAAATAAATAAGGCTACCTACTTGTGCCTATTTCGATTATTGAATAAAATTAGTATTTTATTGTATTAAGCTGAGAAAAACAACATATACCAGTTCAATTATTAGAAGCGCAAGATTGATTTCTATATGTTCAATTTTAATCATTATATATTTTTTTTTTTCATTTGCTGACGACCATATTGTGACGTCATTCGATTTGTAAACTAGAAACTTTATTCAAATGTCAGTGTCGTCTGTTACTCCTGGTATCTTGAACTAAATATGATCATAAAAATTAAGACATTTATGTTTATTTATCCTTTAACAATATACTCATTATAATAATTGTAGGTAAGGTGGAAGTTTTTAAAGTTATTATGGTTTTATGTTTATTTATTCAGCTTTGGGAAGTCATGCTTTTATTTACTAATCTATATGACAGCTGACACAGATATAAACTATGCCCAACATGGCACACTTTTACATTACAATTTTCCGGTTTGTTAGTACCAAAAAGTTAATTTAGTGTAGCTAATTTTTGTAATATAATTAACATTGCAATCTTTTTTAATTTTGGCCTAATTAACATTTAACATAGAGTTCCATTCAAATTGAACCTAAACATAGGAAACAAAAAAAAGCCATCGTTGATTGTTAAACGGTCGCCAAACAAGGGTCGTTGCAACATTAAACTAAATTGATGCAACTATGAGGGGTCGACGAACCGCGCAAATACTATTCCTGGGTTGACTGTGCACCCGATTTCGCAGAAGGTTTTACTTCTTTCGATCTGTCAAAATGACTTGTTTTCATACATTTTCTTTGTCACAACAACAACATCATGACGTCTCGATACAATTTATTTAAATTTAAGTAATTGTTACGTTTTAGTTTAGAGTTTCTGATCGGTTCTATTTAATTGTTTTATTTTAGCTAGGCATCCTTTTATATAAATATTATCTGCGCGGACTTTATTACCTGCTGTTATAAATAAATAAAATTTCTTTATTGTTTTCCATACCAATGAGCACCGACGTCTAGCCTTTATTGCTGTGGAACAAAGCAAAAAGACAGCAATAAACTTTATTCCAAACGGTACTCGATATTAAATTTTCGATCACCCATATGATGAACAACTATTTCCATAGTTACTTAACACATGCGATGATCAACCGAATATACAAGTCCTCACAATTCAAGGGTTCACTTACAAAAGATGGTAACCAGATTCTTTATGTATGTCTATATGCTATTGAACTGTCAAATCAATCATACATTACATGATTCATCATAATCATCATACAGTCAATGCGTAGATCGAAAGTGGACACTGTTTAACATAATCTGGGTGTGTAACTGACAGTGGTTGACTGTTTTCTCGTATATAGAAGAAGAAAGAAAGAAAAACTATTTATTGACCTTTACAATAAAAACATAGTCGAGAAAAAACATTACATAATACTACGCACATATTTTTAAAATAAGACTATAAACACACAAAAAAAAAAAGGTCAAAGGGTTCCGTCTCAGCTTAAGCCATTGCGACGCTATAAATGAAGCGTCGCAATAGCGCCGATATTCTGACGGAACCCAGTGAATAAATGACGTCACACAATCAGGACATTAAATAAATTTATAAATTAGTTTAGCACTTGTTAAAACATGTACAAAAAAAGTTAAACATTACATTAAATTAATTAAAATAAAAAATACAAGTGGGTGAATCGGAATATATCATTCAATTCATATTATATGCCGTTAATAATGGTGACTTTGACACGGAAGATCAGCGTCACGCTGCTATATATGTACATCGAATTATCTGAAACGATATAGGATGATGATAACGAAACTAAGGTAGAACTTAAATGGCGACTACGGAAGACTGTTGGACTAGTCTTTCGTAGAGCCATTTATAACGCCACCAACCCCATAGGTCTATCGGGACCTTTTTCTGGTTCTAACTACGCAGTATAAACTCAGCGTACATTTTAGTCCAATTACGTTTTTTTAAATTATTATTATGACTTTAAATTTTACTTACTAAATTACGATACTAATAGGAAAAAAACTAAAACTATCAAAACATACTTAATCAATGACAACCGCGTAACCGTGAACGGAGGAGTGATAGTTCAGAACAGTATATTTTACTCATATTTTATTTACATGTGGCATCTAATTTTATAGTAGCATGTTAACCCGTCGGTGATTCATTGAAACATAAAAACTATTTTGGGTTGGTGCTCGCCGGTCATTTTGTCCAGATGAATCATGGCTGTGTGTCAGCCTGTTTTCTCGTTCCTTGTTAACCCTTTAACGCTGCATCGTAATGTTCACGGGCAAAAAACATACTATACTTGCAAGGCTTCAGTAAGCGGTAAGTTTATTTATTTACTGGTACAGAGTTGACAGCGACATATTATTACATTACAATGGAGTAATTTATGTGAAACGTGTAAAAACATGTCTTTACAGGCAAATACAACATTGAAATATTTAAAACGAATTGTCGATTACAAAAAATTACAATGTTATTACAAAATAATGTTCGTTTAGTTATCATATTATACCCTAAACAGCCTGAGACAGTTAACTCTTGGACTTAACTTAAGGTTAGGGATTCTATCCCATACTGCGTGGGAAGGCCTCTGCTCACCAGTGTGACATTATAGGCTATGTATATTTCTTCGATTGATTCATTCATTCATTCGGAACACTGTTTTCGTTGTTTGGGAGCATACACGAATCTATACTTTTTACATCATTGATAAACATGCGCTAAGGAACTATAACTTGGTTATTGTTTATATTTTCCAAAAATAAGCGATCTTAGCTAGTAAAATTTAATAGGTGCGGCCTTGAGTTATCTAACTGCAACTTGAATTTCACTTTCAACAAAAAAGATTCCTATACAATTTCATAATTTTCTGAATCACCAGTGAAAGTGTGTTAATCCAAGGAACTGTTTGTTTTCGAAAACCACATAACGGTCTTAGTCATAGACTAGTCTGCTTAAGGAAAGCTAGATCTAGATTAAATCTTAAGTTTCTTATGTAGATAAGACCAGAGTCTCCACTCGGTCTTGAAAAAAATCACCAATTCACATCAACAACAAAGTTTTTTTTATGAATTAAGTAGGGATGGATGTCAACGGCTAGGGATCCTTGTGAAAGTTGTTAGGGATATCTTCGATAAACAGTTGACGTATTAGGCAGCAACAGAAATGGCTTGACTATGATGATAAAGTGCAATTCTCGAGTCTAATTTGAAACACAGACCCCTAGGCCAAGTTTATAAGATAAAATACACCCAGACAAGGAAGTGTATTTGCAATCTCATTTAATTTTATTTTATTTTATTTTTTTTGTATTTATTCAAATCCACAGCTCTTATAAGTGTAATTAAACAAAACAAAATTATAACTTACAGCTAATAACATACCTCACTTTTCTTCCGGTCTTGTTCCGAATCGTTAGCAGTTCCCATAGCACTAATTTTCAATAGATGCCTTTATAGTGGTTATTTTCCTCGTGTGTGGAAAATTGCTCATATTGTCCCGATTCACAAAAAAGGGAGCAAAACTCAAGTTCAAAATTACCGTCCTATATCTATTCTCAATGTATTAAGTAAGTTATTTGAGCGCATTGTTCATAACCACTTATACCCAGTGATTTCGATTTTGATACCACCAGAACAACATGGTTTTTTAAAAAAACGTTCTACAAACACAAATTTATCCATATTCACTGATGATGTTTTAAATGGAATGGATGGTGCCTCTCAGGTTGACGTGATCTACACGGATTTTGAAAAAGCTTTCGATCGTGTGGATCACGTTCTACTTCTTAGGAAGCTTGGAGAATTGGGTATAAAGGGGAGTTTGCATAGATGGCTTGAATCTTATTTAAGGAACAGATGTCAAGCAGTAGTTATTGGCGGATATCGTTCCAATTATGTAACGATTCCATCAGGTGTGCCACAGGGATCGATTCTTGGCCCATTGCTCTATGCTTGCTATTTATATGACATAAAAAACTGTCTCCAATATGCAAAATTCCTAATGTATGCAGACGATACAAAAATCTATATGAAAATAAATAATATACACGATTGTCAAAAGTTACAAGACGATTTAAATAGACTAAGCTCATATTATTCAGAAAATAGAATTAACATTAATGTCAGCAAGTGCTCTTACATGACCTTTACCCGTAAACTGAAGCCCATAAAATTTGTCTATAACATAAATAATTCTGAAATTTTGGAGACAAAACAAGTAAAAGACTTAGGTATTCTTCTCGATTCAAAATTGACGTTTGCAGACCATATCAATTACATAACATCAAAAGCTTACAAAAGCCTGGGCTTCATTTTGCGAGTCAGTAAACCTTTTGCAGATGTGCAATGCTTGAAAGTTCTTTATTACACATATGTCAGGAGTATATTAGAGTATTGTAGCAGTATTTGGAATCCACAGTATGCTGTTCATGTAAATAACATTGAGAAAATACAATCTAAATTTCTAAAACATCTGTGCTATCGGGATCTCCGAGCATATTTAGGATACAATGATGCATGTCAGTTTTATAACCTAATGACACTTGCTAATAGGCGTTGCCTTCATGACATGATATTTTTGTACAAAATTTGCAATGGTATGATTGACAGTTTCGAATTGGTGAATAAGACTTTATCATTATGTGCTCCATCTGTTCGAACCAGACATACAAAACTGTTTAGCTGTAACTTTGTTCATACTAATTATGCTCAAAACTCGGTCATACATCGTCTTCAGAAAACATACAACAATAAATTTACATCAACTGATTTATTTTGTTCATCTCTGCAATCATACAAAGATGGAATTGGCTTAATCATGGCCGATTCCAAACCATAACATTTCATTAATATTTTCTTCATCCCCCCCTCCCCCCCTGTATCTTGGCCTGTGGTAAATTGTCTTACTTATTGATATTTTTGATGCCTGCGTATTTTCTTTATAATGTGTCTAACTATGCTGTATATTTATATATCATATGTGTGTATTCAGATATATGATATATGTTTAATTTTTTAAATTCATTACTGATAATATATTATTGTTATATAAAGTCCTTGTGTTGTGTGCATTACTTTTGATCCTCCTCTGGATGTCACTTTTCTATTTTGGATAACATATGTAAAATCCGTTAATGTTTACAATCAGTTTTCAAATGACATGAAAATAATAAAATGGTCAAGGGCACATCAACAATGGATTGTTGATGATATTGTCAGTGTGATAAATGATTGCGCAGATATTTTTTATGGGGAAATATGATTTGTTGAGATAAGCGTCTGTTCCGAGTACAGGCAGCCATTTTGTTTAAATATTTTTGTGTTGGTATGATTTCCTTAAATAAATGTTTGAGTTCAGATGACAATAAACATAATATATGCGAGAATGAGTTTTTTTTACCTTCGTTTTCAATGGGACTCCGCAGTTGTACGCCAGATATCCCGGTCGATCACTTTCCTCAACCAAAGTCCTGCAATATAATACTATAAGATGGAAAGGATTAGCTTTGAAAATCAATGACGCTTATACTACACCATGCGTGACAACTCAAAAAGCCTTCTGCAATATATTTAAAACACTATAAATCAAAATATTGGCCAAGTGCGAATTGGACTCGTCCGTGCAGGGTTTCGCAGGATCAAGTAACATAAAATAAAATATTGTTTAATTACTTAGACACCTAATAAGCTTTATTAATTTATGTGAAAATAGTGGTTCACCGTTTATGGCGTATACAAATAACTACAAACTAGATATCGTTCAACTGTTCACTATGACCCAAAAACCTCTCCTCAGCACGCCACATAGTTAAACCTGACTTGCCTACTCCGGCCACCCATCCTATTGAAATCAACACTCATCAATCATTATTGATCTTGCTGAGATCACCCTGCACTATATCACACACATATCGTTTCAGAGTTTGAACTGTTTATTGTAGTGTAGTGTAGTTTCGGAGAAAAAAGGGTGTGACATACGAACGGACAGACAGGCATGACAAATCTATAAGGTTTCAGTTTTTTGTCATTTGGCTACGGAACCCTAAAAAGAATAACCGTTGACTATAATACTGTTACAGACCAAGACCGCAGAGTACCCTGCAAATCGCAAGAACCGCATCCATTATGTCATATCTAATTACATATGTGCAACAGTACACGGGTCATCGGATACCTAGCTCAGATTGCTGAAACCCTAGCCTGGCTACTTGCGGTGCTTGCGCATGTGGCATATGTCTTTATAAGTTTAACCATACTTAATAAATAATCTCTGTCTGGTGGTCACAGACCCAATAGGTTTAGCGCTACGAGATCTGGGGTTCTTGGGTTCAAATGCAGCGGGCAAACTGCATAGTGAAAATTACTTTGTGCGATTTTTCTAAGTCGATTAGTATATGGCAGGTAGAATCCGTGTCCCGGCTACAGTCTTAGGTTGGTAGTTATCATCACCAATCCGCATTGGGCCAGGCATAATGGGTTACGGCCCTGGGCCCAATGTCCCAATAGCCATATGGTGCGGGAAAGCCTGTACTCTGCAGTGGCTCATGATAGACTAATGATGACGATACTTAATAAAAAGGCCGGTGGGGTGGAAAAGCTCTTGAGTCGCGTCCATGTAACGGAGAAGAAGCGTAGGCCGACCCCTAGCTAGATGGAGCGATGACTGGAGGCGTTCACCAGTGGAGAAAGAGATAGAGCCAGATATCGTCCCGTGAAACAGGAGTGCTATGCACTTTTGAGTTTCGGGATGAGGGCACTGTAAGCTAGTGCAATTACCGGGTATAAGAGACCCAACATCTGTTGTCTCTGGAGTCGGGCGCAGCGCGGCATTGACGGAGAATAATACGAGTAACTTATCCGTTGTTGGTATCAACAGTTTTTAATAACACCTCATTATGTGGTGTCTTTCTATGTTGCGAAAGGAACGTGAAGCCGATAAAATAAAACTACAGTCTAAGGACGATACTTACTTATATTTTTACACCACTAGTGATATATTTATTTTATTTTCAGCACCAATATTATTTATTCATATATAGATAACTTAACAAAATGCAAAACCTCTGATACCATCTTCGTTCGAAAATCGCTAAATTAAACCCATCTCAAGAGCATAGTTCGTATAACTCAAATTACAAATTACAGCCGACCAGTAGATACGAATTTATCAAAGGGAAGACAGTCCTCTCCAAATCTAAAACAACCTCCGTACCCTTAAATTGTATTGACGGGTGCAGTGCAGCATTGGGAGAATAATAACTGCCTATCAGCTGTTGGTCTCCTTCAATGCTGCTCTGTCATGGTCAGGCTTTTCATTTACCATCAGTCCTGTACACTTATAAAAATATAAGGCTCTAATGATGATGATGATAGATATCAATGTGAAATGAACTATTTGACAGTATGATCTATCAACAAAAGTTCATCATGAAGTATATTGATGGGCGCACTAAAAAGATAATCACTCGCGTGACGCCTTCTCGATAAACGGTTACTGATGATTCAATTAATGCGGTGTAAAAAGTGCATTAATTATGACGCCTATTTATCATGCATTGTTTATGCTACGATGAGATATTTCCGCGCGATGTGGTTAAGTCTATTGAATATTATAATCGAGTATTTAAACTGGATGCCGCGTGTTGCCAGCAGAGCAGAACTTGAGACCACGGCTAGTCTTCCTGTGGGTGTCGAAGTGGTGGCTTAGGACGGGCAGCAGTACTCTCTCATTACATCTGAAATTGTATCATCTTATATCATATGGATTCGTCATGTCTGTCTGTCCGTTCGTATGTCACACCTTTTTTCTCTGAAACTATTAGTATTAAGTA
>PQWD01001486.1:189030-234779 GCA_019425675.1 Leucinodes orbonalis | reverse complement strand
ACAGGATGATCACGGACCAGTTCATTGTAAAGGCGACACATACGTACTATGGGATTGTAAAGGAGGTGTTGTTCTGTAGACTTGGAGTGCAAACAATTTAGGGCATCGGATCTGTAAAAGGTGTTGAGATTAATGGACGAAAGCAAGCAAAGCAATATATCCTACCTAATATAAATAATAATATTACATAATAATAAGATGGACAGATGACCAGGTTACGGTTTTTTTTAATAAATAAGTATCCACTGACGTTCACACTACGCCATCTAGCGTGAACCATGTATTAAACTGACCATGAATTAAAATTTGTCCAACTGACGAGATGAGCTGAATTTTGCGGCTTAAACTTTCTGAGTGAAATTTTGCATCTACTTTATGTTTATCTAACTAATCTCTATATTTGTGGAAACTTTTTAATGGCCTTCATATTTAATTGATTTTGTGTCTAAATAATATTGTTTATATTAATGTTAGTTTTCCTAAACTTTATAAATAAAAATAATTCAAAACAAAACATAATTTATTGTTGCTTAACATTATGTGCTCACGTGTACCCGGGCGCCGATATTAGAAAGCGAGTTGGCGCCAGCTTGGGCGCTTCCACTTTTGACTTTAATTATACCAATCAACCGAACAACAATAATATGAAAGTTGTCCGTCCGTCTGTTTGCATAATGGCTCATGTTATGTTCTTAAGACGCATTATGTTATGAGTATAGTATATGGTACAGGGCAAAGGGCTTTCATAGACTTGACTTGTTGAATAAACTCATTAACGCTGTCTTGTTTCACAAATAATAGTTGTGTAAAATAATAAATAAATATAAATATCTAGTGACATTCACACAGCGCCATCTAGTCCTAAACTAAGAATTTACCTTGTAATATGGGTTTTAAACAACTGAGCAACATGCTTTTATTGTTTTTTGTAAATACTCGTACATAAATATTATACATAGAAAACACCCAGACCATTGCAAACAGACATGTTCATGCACACAAATGTTTGTATGTAATGGGGATCGAACCCGGAACCCTTGGTGTAGTAGCCAACGTCTTAACCGCTACATCATATTAATTATCAATGTTCACTCGGGCCTGGACACTGACAGATATTAATTGAATTTAAAAATATGTAAAAGATGCGCTAGTGCTTTTATTGTACAAAATTACGAAAGAAAATATTATTATTTAAGAAACATCATCAGCCTATAATGGCCCATTGCAGGACATAGGCCTTCCCGCACAGCATAGCTATGGAGAGATTGGGTTGTAGCCCACCACAGGGGCCGAATGCCTATTGGTGGTAACGCCTACCATCCTAAGATTAGGAGAATCAGATGATTCAGCGTGCAATAGCCTAAGCAAACTAGGAAAAACGAACGAAGTGTCCTCGCGGGATTCGAATCCAGAACCTCCTGGTCACACAGCCGTACGCTATGCCCACTAAAACATCATCATCATCAGCTCATGATACGTCTCCACTGAGGGGCACGAGCCTACCCGCATAGGGTGTAGTACCTTAGTCGTCCACGCGGGCCCAGTGCGGGTTGGCCGACTTCACGCACAGCCTATGAATTTCATCGTAGGAGTACGCAGGTTTCCTCACGAGCGAGTAAGAGCGTCGGACAAGCGTACATTTAATTTCGAAAAGACATTTGGTGGGATTTGAACCTGCAGATAGGAACAGTCCACACCAAGAAGTTCCTTCGGGAAGGACGTATAATGAGCTGATGTTTGTTTTGCGATGTGTAAAAATAATGAATTATTTATTCCCATATTGGACGGTTACATTTCATCGTCTGATATTTTCCTCGAATAACAAGTGAGCTTTCAAAAAGGTTTCTTTTAACGTATATAATTGTTATTTCTAAACGTCAGGGCAACGTGTTTGGACAGGCCACGTAAACACGTCTGTCAGTGGGGCATGTTTGTTGAAGTCGATCTTGTTAAAAACACTGTATAATAAGCTTGTAAATACAAATTCCCAGTGCGGTCCGGCGAGGTTATGAAAACGACCGCCATTTTGTTTTTCGTTTCATTTGATTAAATGTAGTCATATCATACAAACATTCCATCCAAGGAAAAAACCTTTGATTGAACTGCACGCGCCCAGTTTCAATTAAAGATTTATAAAATCCTCATGAAGAAAGGTTACTATATAATAAACGAATATTTATCGGATAAAGATGTGTTGATTTGCACAATGTTCCAGTTACAAATTTGTAATATATTATTGCGTCTCGGCAAGCGTAGCGTATTACGCCCTCCGGCCCGATGCACAAACGACTTCCGAAAGGTCGCTGTGGAGGCTGGATGAGGAAAGCGGAGGACCGGGATATCTGGCGCAAAATGGGGGAGAGCTATGTCCTTGACGCTTCAAAAGTATGTATTTGATTAAAAAAATTAATAAATAAATATTGGGTTTGAGTTTCATATTCAATTACTAATGAAAAATGTATTTCTGTGAAATGAGGTATTATGATATTTTTTTACAAAAAAGGGGAATATTGATATGTATATTTAATAAGTTGCCATAGTTCAAGTTAGTCCGTTACTTTGAAGTTGAATAAGGTTTATATCTTTAGATTTCGATTCAATTCAAAAAATGTTATTTGCATAAGTCGATGTAGAGAAACCTATTTTTCTAGATGATATATTATTTAGCGTTAAATTGTTACTGTGCAAGAGAATTTCATGAAATATTAATGGCATGTAATTATGGACTTAGCCTGACATAAGCTGCTACTGGAAATTAGCCGGCTGTCATTAAAGTGATTAGAGGCAGAGAAAACGAAAAAGTTAAGAACGTCATTTCATTGCTATATGAGGTTCCGTACAAAACAGTAATGTAAGCATTTATATAACGATTGTATAACATTTTATATTAGTTTTTATACGAAGTAAAACTAAATTATTAAAATATATAACTATGGAAGGTCATTCAGCAAAGTTGAAATTCAGTTTATCTAAAATCAAATGACATTCAATAGAAAGGACAGAAAAAAAACAAGTAAGTAGTTTACTTGTTTATTTTTTTCTTTCTTTTTCAAAAAAGTAAAAGTAAGCCATAGACCAAAGACTATAAAATACCATATGATAGATGTTGACAAGTTCTAGAGAGAATACCGTGTTTCAGCAAGCCGCCCATCGGCAACTTGTCAAAGGTTGCTGGTGGACCTTGATCCTGAATGAGAAAAGAGTGGGACCGGTTGAGATAAAAATGATGAAGACCTATGTCAACAGCGGACTGCAATAGTTTAAAGAGAAAGATAATAGTACATTTTTTTTTAAACTTCGATTTTGAGCTCCGTATTTTCAAGTCTATAATTTTCCATAAGGAAAAACCAGCATTTGCATGTGTCTAACCCTAGAAAAATTAATTATGTGACAAATCTACGAATCTATTCATGTCATTGAAACTTTATTTCAAGAAATTCAGTTCTTTTTCACAAAATTCATATGATTTATGTCGTTTTCAACAGCTGCTACGGAACTCCATGTTATGTCACCACCCGGCCCCCATACGAAAAGAGCGGGAAACAAAACAAAATGGTAGCTAAAATTACAACACTAATGTCGCACTTGGAAATACTCATATTTTTCACATTGGGGTAGGTTCCTGAGATACGGGTCGATGACTTTGCTCACGGACGTAGACACAATTAGATAATACGTTGAAAAACTTTACAGTGTAACCTAGATACCTTATACAATGGTGTAGAGCTCAAGATCGCGTGTTTAGTTTCTACTTCAAATGCAGTAGTATATTGTAGTGCAATAACTAAACGCTGTATCGCTGTGTGCGTAACACTTCCACAACATTAGTAGTGTTGTGAAACAATTTCGTAATGTTTTCACGAAAATTCTAATAAGGCAGGTATCGATTCAATCAATGATTCGGTATTGAGATTGCCCGATTATTTATAAAAGGTCAGCCATTGGAATTCTATTAGCGTAGCTTATTTTATGTTATAGGCTATGATTTGATTGTGAATATAAATTCCCTTAGATGAGCGATAGTTTTATGATATGATCGAACTCGTAATATAAATGTGTTCGGGTCAATTGATATGCGTGTGGTCCTTGGTAAGTAATCGTTAATCGCCATTCATTATACGTAGGATATTAATTTAAATATTTTTTTTTAGATATACCAACATCTGAGACGTAAATGATTTACGTACCTACTGTTACTTGCTGTAATGTCGTAGCTTTGTTTTAAAATTAATTGCCTTACTACATTCTTGTCTTGACGACCCATTTGGTGTCGCGGTTGAGAGGTCGACTGCAATACCAAGGGTTCCGGGTTCGATCCCCGGGCAGTACAAACATTTGTGTGCATGAACATGTCTGTTTGTAATAGTCTGGGTGTTTTCTATATATAATATGTATGTATTTACAAAAAAATGTATATAAGTATATTTATCCGTTGTTTAGTACCCATAATACAGGCTTCACGCTTAACTTGGGGCTAGATGGCGCTGTGTGAATGTCAGTGAATATTTATTTATTTATTTATTCTTAACAATTTCGAATATAATAAATAAATAAACAAAGAAAAATTAAAATTCTATGGTTAGTCTAATTATTAATTTTACATTTTTCCAATATATAATTATTTCAAGTACTGTGTATACGGTTCATTTGAATCAGATTTCGGAATAAGTAAGCAACAAAGTGCAATTCTAGGTGCAGAAATGTGATGTGCGAGAAAGCCTGTGCCCTACAGAGGCATTTTAAAGGCCCATGATTATGATGATAAGTGCAATGGGCGCATTCACCTTTGGAACACTTGCTTGATGAGAAGTGATACGCCTGACCATAAGGCGACTTTGATGGAGATCAACAACTGATAGACAAAGTATTATTCTCCTTCAATGATATTCTGTATATATAAAGGTAGATACGCCATCCGTGCCTCAAATACGAACCACCGAAGAGAGTACAGTTTGTACTCTTTTGTTAAAGTAAATGTGTTCGAAATTCGAAATATGTGTATGTGTGCTGTCACTGCATTCAGAAAACTTTTTTCGATTGTTTTGTGATCATATCACGAATCCATACTTTTTTACACCATTGTTCTCCATCAACGCCGCATGGCGCCCGAAACCCGATACAATAGATGTTCGGTCTCATATAATTTAACAAGCTTCTGTGCCCATCGATATCGATGAACACTGAACAAAACATTAAATCACATCCCTAGTCGGGCAGTGCACTCACACACACGTTCGCACCGTTCGCTTAGCAACTAAAGTGAAGGCAAAAAGATCGACTAGGTTGACCTGTATCTATGTAGTACCACTTTCTGTCTTCATTTACAATTCTTACGTATTATGCACTTTCCATTGCTTGTTTAGTATCAAACTGAAATCTTTGGTAACCATCAAAAACAGCAATGGATACGTACTGTCGCTGACTCGTTGAAGAGGTCTAGAGAGTTGGCATTTACCATGAAGGTTCATAGAATCGCATCTATTTTCTAGGTTGTTTAGCAGGACCTAGGTGTAGCTAAGTAAAAACTAGTCGGTACTTGGTCTTATATTTTAAACGGCGGATGCAATAGCCATGTTGGTCGACAGTTGGTTTTCTAAATGGACGAGTCTAAAAAATATGTTGTAACACAGATTTTGCTACACCTCACTATCAGATGTTCTTTTAAATGGAGATGACGTCTCATTAATAGTAGATATACGACAGGTTTTGCTAAGTAAATGGGAGATCTTGGTAGTTGGAACCATAGAAGGCTATTCCTTAAAAGCCTAGCTAATCGCGTTATGGCCGGACCACTTTTAAAATGTTTTAGATAGATAAAAGAGAAATTGCCTCACATATTGGCTAGACTGGTTTTCACGAAGTGAACTTACCAGAGTTGTCATATTCTTAGTTTAATATTTGAATGGGTAATTTAATGATGTTCAGATGAATTTAAAATTATGATTGTTTTCTGTTAGAAGCTTAGCATTTTTTAGAGTTATTTATTCATACAATTATAATTTATTCATAGTGGTATTGAGAGCGTCGCTGGCTCTATGGTGTGGACTGTTGCCTTCCTACCGGGAGGGCTGAGGTTTAAGTACCAATGTGTTATCTAATTTTCGAAATTATATGTACGTTATCCGACGCTCTTACGGTGAAGGAAAACATCGTACACCTACGCACGCCTGCGAAAAGATTCAAAGGTTGTGCGTGAAGTCGTCCAAACCGCCCGCGTGGACGACTAAGGCCTAAACATCCTTTACGGGCAGGCTCCCGAGGGGACGTTTAATGAGATGATAACGAATTGGTACACATAGAGATCACAGTCAAAAAATCTTAAAACAATATAGGCCAGGTATTAAGACTAGACAGTAATCCAAAACAAGTCTACACAGAGTGAATGTTTATATAGTAAAAAGTGTTTTTTTTTTTTGTTGTTTTTTTTGTTTATATGTTTTTTTATTAAGTTTATACTTACACAAACAAAAATAAAGTACCTACATGCAACTTAGAAACAAATAATAAAATATTAGAGGTCCAATGTACTTAGAGAACGGGGCCTAGAAAACATTAGACATATTTTACTAAATAATAATTTCCAAAATTATAAAAAGTTATACTAAACTAAGGTAGAAGTCCGGACAAACATTGGGACGTGGCGTGATTTGAACCTGCACCCTCCACATCGGGTATACACTAATGAGCCACGACGATCTTCTATATAAAATGATGTAAAAGACGATGAAGTCATATATTTTCAAATTGTAATTTCCTTGTGACACTGTATGCCCCATACTGATAACATACTCGTATATATAGAGAATAAGATACGGAAGCGAAACGTCGTCAACAATAGACTATACATACATGGTTACTTATCACTCACGCAAAACTGTTGTTCAATTTTGTAAAGGGCAATGCACATTTAATGATGTTCCAGCATGGCAGAGTTCAAAATAAGGGAATTTGGACGTCCAGTTATAGCCATAGCATATATAGTGTAGAGGTTTTAAGTGATGCCTTCCTATTCAACCTATCGCAGTCCACTGCTGGACATAGGTCTCCCCCATTTCGCGCCAGATATCCCGGTCCTCCGCTTTCCTCATCCAGCCCCACCAGCGACCTTTCGCAAGTCGTCGGTCCATCGGGCCGGAGGGCGTCCTACGCTACGCTTGCCGAGACGCGGTCTCCACTCCAGAACTCGTCTGCTCCAACGGCCATCGGTTCTGCGACATACGTGACCAGCCCACTGCCACTTCAACTTGCTGATCCGGGGGGCTATGTCGGTAACTTTAGATCTCTTACGGATTAAATCATTAAAAAATGATGCCTTAAAACTCTTAAAAGTAATGATTTTAAGATAGTGCAATTCAGTATATGTACAACATTACTTTATTATCCTATAATAAGTTTTTTTTCTAAAATAAAATTAGATTTCATATCATCATCATCATCATCAGCTCATTAAACGTCCCCACCGAGGGCACGAGCCTACCGTATAGGGTGATTAGGCCTTAGTCGTCCACGCGGGCCCAGTGCGGATTGGACGACTTCACACACAACCTTCGAATCTCTTCGCAGGCGTGCATGAAGGTTTCCTCGCGATGTTTTCCTTCACCGTAAGAGCGTCGGATAACGTACATATATTTTCGAAAATTCGAAAATACATTGGTACGTGTCG
The DNA here is from genome assembly GCA_019425675.1 of Leucinodes orbonalis. Taxonomy (NCBI): domain Eukaryota; kingdom Metazoa; phylum Arthropoda; class Insecta; order Lepidoptera; family Crambidae; genus Leucinodes; species Leucinodes orbonalis. The sequence goes on along the minus strand of PQWD01001486.1, from coordinate 227,116 downwards.
GGATTTGATTTCATATATTCCTTTGCATATAATAAGAAATTTTTATTTTTATATTACAAACACACACTCCACTTTTAAGTATATGTATAGATTTTTCGTCCGTTTATTCTGTATCCGGCCTACTTTTCATACACGCTAAAATAACCACTCGTTAAAAATTGCTATAAATCACAATAATCATCCGATAAATCTTCCGTGGCCATTCGGAATCATTTCCGCACATTTCTTTTGGGTCAAACATTAAAAACGTTATTGCCAAATACAATCAGCGTCGAGCATTTATCATAAAATGTGTTGCAACTCTCTCGCTGTTAACGTTAAATGGTTTATGTTATTCATACGAAAATATGAATATTCACACATTATATTAGCACATAAGTGTGGGAGAGCCTTAGAACAGGTGATTTATTTCGGAAAATATTTAAAGAATCGACATTTTTACGGTAGACTAGATTTAGACAAGCTACTATAACTTGACATTAGGTGAGCTGTCTGCTCGTTTGCCTCTCGCTTCGACCTATCGCAGTACACTGCTGGACATAGGTCTCTCCCATTTTGTGTTAGATATCCTGGTCCTCCACTTTTCTTATCCAGCTTCCACCAGCGACCTTTCGCAAGTCGTCGGTCCAACGGGCTGGAGGGCGTCCTACACTACGCTTGCCAAGACCCGGTCTCCACTCCAGAAATGTCCGTATTGGTCTGGGTGTTTTCTATGTATCATATGTATGTATTTGCTAAAAGTTGGTATATAAGTATGTTTATCCGTTATTTAGTATCCATATTACAGGCTAATGCTTAGTTTGGGGCTAGATGGCGCTGTGTGAATGTCAGTGGATAAAAAAAGGAAAGAAGCAATGTCCCTCGACGAATGTTGGTTCTCCGATTGGCCAATGTCTTATAGTAACAGTCGTTATGAAACCTGCTTCTATTTCGAATAACAATCGATGTCGGTAAACATTTGCCGACCTTTGTGGCGCAATCGTTTACGCGGATGAGGTACTGGGTTACATGCCCGGTTGGGTAACTGCTTAGGGTATTGCGTCCACTCGTGGACAAATAGCTCTCAATGGTGTTCATCTTGAAGTGGTTTGGACACTAAGAAAACTATGGAAGAGTCACGATTCCATGGTCCCAGAAACCGTTAGCGACATTCTTAAATTTCCTTTTTCCTCTCATTCTTCAACCCATGGCAGTTTTCTGCTATCAGTGGCGTGCACAGGCCACATAGATTATGTGTAGGGTATGCAAAGTGAGTCGAGTGACAGCAGTCGAAAAACAGTCATCATCTATGAAACGTCCCACCGAGGGGCACGAGCCTACCGTATAGGGTGTTTAGGCCTTAGTCGTCCACGCGGGCCAGTGCGGGTTGGATGAAATAATTATATTTTGGTCAAATTGAGTGCTGTTGATGACAAGAGATCGCCTATGGTTTCAAATCTGTAGAGAAAAATGGGCGAATAGGTCCCCCATTTCAAATCGATAGTCGTTGGAGCAGAAAAGTTCAGGAGTGGGTACCACGTCCTGGCTAGCGTTGGACACCCGGTCCGGTGAACCGACGACTTGCAAAATATTGCTATCTATCTAATGTATATTGTGACTCATAAGTGCATTTCATAGTACATCATTCCCTCATTCGTTTTGTTTTATGGTATGTGTTTCACTCGCGGATTCGCTCGCGTCAAGAAGCATTATTTTTCATCCCCTCAGGGGTGTAATTACCAAAATTTTCTAAATATTCATTCGTAATCTCCTCGCTTGTAACATGTCATAGTGACATAGTAGTATGCTCGTGATTTTGATTTTGTACCCTTTTATTGTGGTGTTAAGGTCAAAATTTTTATTAATAATTATATGTAATAAATATATTAATAAGTCAACGCATGTGTTAAGCGGATCGGGTCATTTTTTGGTTGATATATTTTCATGTATGTGGTGCATCTGGTTAATTGTTTATCTAAATCCTACGCTCATTGGCGAGCACTGCCATCCAAAGCACGATATAACTCCGTTTTATATAGGACTAGCTTTTGCCCGCGGCTTCGCTCGCATCAAATTCGGGTTAACACGGTACTTTCATTTATCACTATACATAGGATTTCCCCTCCCTCCAACTTTAAAGGTTTCGGGGTCAATAACAGATTTTTTTTAGCAAAAAATATGTTATAGTGAGCTAACCTTAAAAGATAGACATATGCTGTCGCGGACTTTTTTGTAGACCTTTAAAAGGAGAACAATACTCTAATACATGACTTTTGTGTAACTTTAACCGTTTACGCAGCGTCCGCAGCGGAAGCTCCAAGTATGAAAAAATACCCCCGATTTTGAAACATTCTTCATTGCTGCTCCGCTTCTATTACTCGTAGCGTGATGATATATAGCCTATAGCCTTCCTCGATAAATAAGCTATCTAACTCTGAAAGAATTTTTCAAATCGAACTAGTAGTTCCTGAGATTAGCGCGTTCAAACAAACAAACTCTTCAGCTTTATATATTAGTATAGATATCTGATTTTGTAATAGACCTCTACAGTTGAATAGCTGGGAGCAAACTCTTAGCTTCATCTAAACAAAGATAGGAATGGATCGAGTGCGTTTTACGATGTAGTTAGTTTTATTGCAGCCACGCCTTTTTGTTGTTGTTGTCTGTGTGTCACGCCTGGCGTCCATCACACGGAAGCTAGTTGAAGATAATGCAATGCTATTTAAGCAACTTTTCAAGAATGTATCCCTATTTATTTAACTAATCGACAACCCGTTTGGTATAATGTTTGATATGTCGGCTACTACATCTATGCTTCTGGATTCGATCTTCGGGCAGTACACATATTAGCTCTTTGTATTGGTCTGGGTAATACTATGTTTTTATGTATGTATTTACAAAAATAATAAGTATATAAATGTGTTTGTGAGACGTTTAGTGCCCATATTACAGATTTGGTAGTTATAATCTAAAGCATGTCACACAGATTGCTAAAAACAAAGTTGATGGGACGGTCAGTTCACGTACTTAGTGGTAAGTTTGCCTGACCATGACAGATGTAGTGTTGAATGAAATTAGTAATAGTAGGTAAACACTATTCTCTGTCAACACTGCCCAGCGACCATCACCCGAGATGAAAGATTATTAGGTCTTATCCGGTAATGTTACTAGCTTCAGTACCTGCAGAAAAACAGAAGTGCAAAACACTCCTATTTTACAGGACGTTATCTGGCACTGCGGTGGTACTTACCTAGATTTTGATTTGAAATATGCTAAAGCAAAGATTATTAGGTCTTAACCGGTAATTTTACCAGCTAGGCTGCTGAAACACAGAAGTGCAAAACACTCCAATTTTACAGGACGGTATCTGACACTGCGGTGGTTAGATTTTGCTTTAAAGCCTGCTATTGCAATGTATAGCGTATCATAATGTGTAATACAGGCTTCCCCCAACTTTCGCGGTTGGAGCTCCCTATGTACGGTTTATTGCTAACCCAGTGCTATGCCAAATCGGTTATTGTAGTTTGGTAACATGGCGTGCTTTGCGCGATAACGCTTTCTCTTTGGACAACGAAAAATATCATGTTAGATCATGGTAATACTTATGTGGCTGTAGACAAAGGGCAAGCTAAGTTTATATTATATGTATATATGCTATGCTGTTAAGACTATGTGCGAGCAACCTCAGTACTTAGTCTTTTAAAAAAAAAAGATTTATACATTATTTGAATAAATGATAAATATCCACAGACTTTCACACAGCGCCATCTAGCCCCAAGTGAAGCGTGATGCCTGTATTATGGGTAATAAACTTACTTTTTTTGTTGTAAATATATATATTATACATTGTTTGTACTGCCCGGAGATCGAACCCGGAACCCCTGGTGTTGCAGTCGACGTCTCAACCGCTACACCAAATGGCCGTCAAATGGGTTGACTTTGAATTTAGCTATTACTGAGTGGCTGGCAGTTAAAGATTGATTTTTTTATGCTATAGCAGGCAAACGAGCAAACGGCTCATCTGATGGTAAATGACACCGCCGCCCATGTACATTTGCAAGTCCAGAGGACACTGAAATGCGTTGCCGGTCTTTCAACAGGGAATACGCTCTTTTTTTTAAGATCGCCAGATCGTATCGCTCAGGAAATATCTCCGGCAGCAACTGATTCCACAATTTCGAGTAACTATCGATAAGGTCGACAACCATTTACAACTGTAGCCAGTAAAATTAACGGGTGTAAGAGACCTAACATCTGTCGTCTCTGGTGTTGGGCGTATTGATGGAGGATAATAACTGTCTATCAGTTGTTGGTCTCCTGCAATGCCACTCTGTCATGGTTAGGCGTACCTCTTACCATCTGGTAAGCGCCTTGACCGTCTAGTAGATTTTCATATAAAAATATCATTTGCTATCTGCTACCTTAACCATTGTCGTCGAGCTGGTGGGCTTATTCAATTCAAAAAATTATAAAGCTTTCGTAGTGAGGTAGCACAAACGTTTTTATTGTACTTTTCATAGAAACACCATAATAGTATGATGTATTTTGAAACCGAGCTTGTTTGTGGGTTAGTCACGTGCCGCGTTGGTTGAAGCATAAAACTCAATAGTGATGTTTCGACTGCGGATTGAAAATTACGTCTTTATACTTTTTACAATATCTATATGTCTGTAATAAGTTTACAAGTGTTAAAATTATCAAAATCACGTAATTTCAAGGGTTCCCAAACTAAGCAAAGCCTGTATCTTGGGAAACCAAATTCTAATGGATTACATTGGTGGGATTTATGAAAGGCTTTCTTAACATTACCTTAGGAACTGCGCGCTGCACCCTTTCAAGTTCAACCATCAGGGTTTTTACCATAACCCCTATGCCATATGCAATAATCGATTGGCAGACAGCAAAGTAGAATGTTTTTAAACATCTTTTATTGGCACAGTTTCTTAAAATTCGCATTATTCTCATAACTTTCCTCAATCGTTTAGTCGGTGTATGGATATGCAAGTTGAAGGTTAACATATCATCTAGCATTATTATCTGACACTTTCTTTGCGTTGAAGAAAGACGCAGTTACATAATGAGTCACCAGCGCAATTATGCAATTGTAAATTAAAGTTGGATGGGTTATAAGCAGCAGTTTTATGCAGACACAATTGTCATGTAATGAGTTTTTTCGTGTTTGAGGTCAGCAGGTTTTGCTTTAACCACTCAGAGATCAACTTCATCCCAGCTTCGGCATTAGATTGAGCAGCACTCCAGTTCGTGCCCCGAAAAAGGACAGCCGTGTCATCGGCATAACAAATAAATTCAGCATGGGGAATTTTAAGCCTATGAATATCGTTTATATAAGCGATAAAGAGGATAGGACCCAGGATACTACCCTGTGGGACTCCAAAATTAGATAAATAAATATTCACCAGGATTTACACAGCGTTAATTGGATAAAAAAATCTAGCCTGGATATTCCAGGCTGTTGAACAACGGATACACGTTTATCTATATAGTTTCTTTTGAAATGCATTATCCTCAGCTCATTATGTGTCCCCAGCGAGGGGCACGAGAGTAACATATAATTTAGAAAATTCAGGACATGCAGGACCCAAGGCGTGGGAAAGCCATATTGTAGCGGGGCTATGAAGATATTGGGCTGTTACCAACCACAGGCCAAATATTTCTGATTAATCGGATATAACACTTTCATTTTCATTGGTGTTCGCCTGTATGCCCAAGGAAGAAGGTTCAAAATGATGTGGGATCTATTTTCTCATTTTCTAATTCAGGGTTAACGACCATCCTATAGAACTTAATTGCCGCCATCAAGAGCGTGACGTTTATTTCTATTGTCTACATTTTAATATTGAAAATAAAAATCATTACTCATTCAAATCATAATACATGGTACTTATTTAAATAAATATACAAGGCATATCCACAACACTAGGCCAGTCACGTGCGCGCGCGCAGCGAATAACAAGTGGTATATCTAGCCCGAGATAATCGCATGCACCGAGTGGAATATCGATGTGCTGGCGAAACTCGATTCCTGCTCGATTTAGCTTTGTTTCGATGCGGAATAACACATCAATTTTGCTTATATTAGCTGTTTGTTTGTGTAGGAAGTCGTTTACCATTTTTATGTTAAATCGTCAGTGGTTCAAACAAAATAGTGTGGACTTTTGCCTTCCGACCGGGAGAGCGCAGGTTCAAATCCTGCCACGTACCATGTGATTTCGAATTTCCGAAATTATGTGTACGTTATCCGACGCTTTTACGGTGACGGAAAACAACCTGCGCACGCCTGCGAAGAGATTCATAGGATCACCAACGGTTTAGAAAACTCAAAATATCTTCAAGATTTTTTTTAAAATCACTTTTGTATCATCAATTATTGTTTATTTTTAGTTTATTTTTTACGACTACCAAGTGTTCAGAAAAAGTAGGATCTTCGAGAAGAGCCGGCAAGAAACTCGGTACTTAGTCACTAATTTAAGCTTTGTGCAATATTGGACAGAATGTTTTGTGACTTACTTTTCATGAAGATATTGGTGAAATCTCGTACATTCTCTGTTTGATTTAAATTAAAGATAAGAAGCGTCTAATGAAAACCCTACCTATACTTCGAAAAATAAAAGCTAAATACAAACACTCTCAAAGGAAATGTGCCTTAATTAATTATCTGGAAATCCAATTCTCACTTGTATCCATTTCAAAAGACCAGACGCACTTCAGTTCGCATTTATCGAGGCGCATTCCGAGTGTTTCCATTCTAACAACGGCCTACAAAAAGAGGAATCCAATTTAAAAAGTAAAGATAAATTTATCTTAAAAAATAAGGATCAAACTGCAAAACGAAAAGCGGCCTCAGGGAAGTCATTTCATCTACAACTGTTCCTGTTCTGGAGGCAAATCGACATTCCTTGGGGAATGGCTCGCGAAATCAATTTCATAAGTGTTTCGGGATTAAATGGAGCGTAGACTTGAAAGTGGGTCGGGTAATATGTTCCACAAATGCTGAGTTACTGGATACGGGAAGGGATGGGTATTATATTACAATTGACTTCGCAGCATTTGAGCCAAATGCTCAGTGTTATGTTATTGTCATACCTCCCCATATAGGCCGATATAGAAGCTAAGCGACAAGCCATGATTTATCCGGAATCGTTCTCTACCATTTCATCATACATGAAGGCATAATTTGAAATTTCTTAAATTTTTTGACGATCTATTTAGTGTAGTGTTTGCGACGTCGGCTGCTACACCGAGGGTTCCGGGCTCGATCCCCGCGCAGTACAAACATGTGTGTGCATGAACATGTCTGTTTGTAATGGTCGGGGTATTTTCTATGTATAATATGCATGTATTTCAAGAACTATATATATAAGTATGTTTATCCGTTGTTTAGTACCCATAATACAGGCTTTAAGCATAGCTAGATGGCGCTGTATGAATGTCAGTGGATATTTATTAACATACCACGTTTATAAATGAAAGCCGTTAATATCCACCAATCTACATTGGACTGGCCTGGTCGGTTACGGCCTAATCTCTCCACGATGTGGATAGGCCTTTTCCCTGCACTGGGACTGACGATGGTGATGATGATGCTCAGTGTTATTTCGTTCTAGTTAAAATGCCCTTACAGACTGACAAGGTCGCTAAGATTCGAGCTATGAAATATTCGGACCCTTTCCTGCTTTCGCCATCAATGCACATCGAGGATTAATTCTAAATAGCATCCAAACAATGATAAATGCAAGACCATTCAAGCACGTTTTGACAAAAGTTTTCACCAGGCACAAAAAAACATCAATTATGGAATCAGTGACCGTCTGAAATATTTCTTGAGTGAGTATTCCAATTTAAATGGCAACACATCCCTATGACTTCTGATATTGCAAACGTACATGGGCGGCGGTGTCATTTAGTATATGATAAATCGACTGCTTGTTTGCCCAAATGTTTCCGTTACCAAGAAGTCCATGCATCAAGTTAGATAGTGCCTTAATCCGGAGGTCCTTAGTTTTTTCCCACCGTGAAAATACATGATGAGAGTCACTTTGTGCGATCTTGCAGTTTGATCACGACATTGTAGATTGGTGACCTAATTATCCGAAAAGAAAAATTCCTTGTTTTGGTGGACATGTTAAACTGCCAGTCCTATTTCTCGTATCTAACTATAAAAGTAACATCTGCATTGACCCGTATGTTGGGTCATGGCCCTAGTTATGGTATGGGGAAGGCTTGTTCACGATTGGCACGGAATAGGACATCTTTTAACTTAATTTATTTTATATGTAACAGTCAATACCCATAACCGGTCGAAAACTCAGTATATAATATATCATGCCCAACAAAGTCTTTATTTAAACATCATGCAGTTGCAGCTTTCGGGACAACACTGTCAATGCACTATTAGTGCACTCGAAAACACTTAAAAGCTCGGAACAGTAATAGTTTATGTATAATGCAGGGTGCAATTGGAACAGCATTTGCATCTCAATGACGTTCACTTTTGCATTGTTATTCCGTACAACAGTCGGGGCAAAGAACTGCGCACGTGACGTTAGAACTGGATTTAGCTGGACTAGGATTGCTTTTCATTTGTGTTGAATGTTGACGTAATATTTCATACAACAGAACTTTTTATGTGACAAAGTGAACAGGGCGGCCAGCGCTCATCAGATGCTAAAGTGATGCACCTAACCATGACATAGCAGCATTGAAGGAGACCAACAACTGATTGACACTTTTATCCTCCATCAAGGGGTCTCTCTTAGGGATAAGATCAGAAATGATTTAATCCGTAAGAGAACTAAAGTTACCGACATAGCCCGCCGGATCAGCAAGTTGAAGTGGCAGTGGGCTGGTCACGTATGTCGCAGAACCGATGGCCGTTGGAGCAGACGAGTTCTGGAGTGGAGACCGCGTCTCGGCAAGCGTAGCGTAGGACGCCCTCCGGCCCGATGGACCGACGACTTGCGAAAGGTCGCTGGTGGGGCTGGATGAGGAAAGCGGAGGACCGGGATATCTGGCGCGAAATGGGGGAGACCTATGTCCAGCAGTGGACTGCGATAGGTTGAATAGGAATAGGAAAATCCTCCATCAATGCCGCACTGCGCCCGTCATCCGAGACAAAAGATGTTAGGTCTTTTACCCGGTAATTTCACTAGTTTCAGTGCCTCATCCCGAAACACAAAATGCATAACACTCCTGTTTCACGGGACGATATCTGGCACTGCGGTGGTATCCACCTATACGACTCAGTATCGAGTCTACCACCTAGTAAGTAAGTACTTAATATAATTCAGTTTTAGCAAATATAGGAGAAAGCTTTTACCATTTTGGGTTAACAACACGAGTAGCTCGACCGGAGTGATACAGAGAACTGCCTTTTTAACTGATTACTGCTGTTGGCCGCAGATGGCCTTTACAGCTTCACTAGGCAAGTATAAAATCGGTCTGAAAAACTGTTGGCGTTTTAGCCTATAGAGGATGGCTACCGGAGTATCTTCCATCCTTTGTTTACTTTCTCCATTTCTTTTAAAAGGTCAGCACCGGCAACGAACTTGTTGCTGCTTTGGGTTATGAGCTTCCATGGGCTCGCCACCCATAACACTTAAAAATTTGACAGATGTGGTTCTACGATTGAAATGTCGCCTACAGTTCACCAACGGTTCTTGGTTTGATTACCGCGCAATACAAACATTTGTGTGCGTAACAATACAAACATTTATGTGCGTGTCTATTTATATTGGTCTGGGTTCTTATGGAAAGAAATCCAAATCTCTGGATGCAATGAACGATGCATGAAGGCCGTATGATTGAACGTTTGTTAAGGAAATGTCATAAATGTCCCTGTATCGCAGACCTATTCTGGAAATAACTTACATGCCAAGTCTACGACAGACGTTTTAACAAATTGGCTACATTGCGCTGCCGAGGTTACTTACTCAGTATAAATAATTGAAAACCCGTCAAAAACAATATTATTTTGCTTCAGGAATTGAATGCGGAATGCTTTTGCATGCTGAGTTGTTACTCCGGGAAATATTACAATAAATATTTTAATGTTTCATGACTTTTCTTTGAAGCGGACATTTTAAAATTTATTGTTTTCATATCAACAGGAAAGGCGGGGTTGGACAAAATGTCTGCATTTTCAAATATTTTACATGAATTATAAATTTTCAAGTATATTTACTTGTATGTGATTTCAAGTTTTTCAATTCAATTAGCTTTCGTTCATTAATTTAGAAGGTAAGTTTCAAAATTTCACCAGTAAAGTTTAACAAAAGCATACTTGCTATAGCATAAAAAATCTAATAGGTGGAGTTACCCATTTTGATGATAGCACACTGGATCGGCAACTTAAAGTGGTTATGGGTTGATTAGGTATAGCATAGAAACACATGGCCATTGGAGCAGATGAGATTGTGAGAAAAGACCGTATATTGGAAGACGCAACTAAGGAGGCTCTTGGGACCGACAGACTGAAAACTTAATGTCATTGCTAGGGGTTCGATGAGGAAAGTGAAGGACCGGGATATATAAAGGTATGTCCATAAAACGCGAAAGTACCATCTGTAGACAAGATTTACGATCCCAAAATGTCTTGTAAAGACTTAAATGCGAGTACAACACGTAAGTGAAGAAGAGAGACTTAAGCGAGAGAGAAAATTTTGAGTTTGTGCTCTGAAACCGTATAGGTGCAAAGTCTGAATTAAAATAGTAAATAACACAGATGAGATTATGTTAATTAATATAATGCGATACGTATTCAAGAAGTCAGTTAAATCCACCCTTAAGAATTATTGAATAAATCTCAAGATGTATTTTCGAATCAATTATTGGTCTTTTGGCACCGCATCTGATTCCATTAACGTAACACTGCACGCAACGGACACCGGCTCGCGCGCTGTCATAACTGTCAAATATGCAAGATGGCGGACAAAGCGCGCCACGTGGCGGGAAAATAATATACTTTTACTCGTGTAGATTAATTTAGTTTTCTATTTTAGTTTGTAAGATAAAAATACTTACAAATTTCCCGTGTCAGAGTGAACGTTGTTTGGCATCAAACACGTAAGCCACGATAAAACTATTTATCAGAGTGTTCTAGAAAAGTTTATGATAAAAAACAGTAGATTGAATTTATATCGTTGTTAATGGAGGCCAAGTCTTTAGTGATGGTGGAATGAGTTTTATTTTTTCAAATCCTTTGTAGTTTTATATTTTTGATGCTCCTTTCCGCTTTACAACAAATGTAACTTTCTAATTTTAGTCTGTTAAGGGATTTGTATCGTTTGTTGATTAACAAAAGATTCATTTCAGTGTTTCAGTAATAATAAAAATGTTTTGAACAAATTTATACATTAAGCAGTAATACAAATAGAGCTTTAGTTTCGGAAATAAATGCCAAGACATTCTATTTGGTAATTCTAGTATTTCCATTCAGGCACCAAAATCGGACTTTATTTTTTATAGAATATATATCTGTCTTTAATGATTCACTGATAGATATACCAACATTGAGTTATATTATATTACATTATACAAACATGGCTTTTGTATAATGTAATATACTAATGTTTGGCAAATTTTTGTTGATTATTTTTTTCTAAATTAAAAGCTTCACTTTAGCTAACCCCATCATTAAATGGAGTGATCGTGGTGTACGAATCCAGTAATACCTCTTCAATACTTAATCTCTTGGTATACGTCAAAGTAAATTTACTTTAAGAGCACGTAACAACAGTAGGGGCCACTATCATCTCTTAGAACAATATTATTACATAATGATTTGTATTTGTACCAGAAAAGGCGAAGTAGTAAAAGATGGAGTTAGGCCCGCTAGACTGGATACCTATTCCACGAAAAAAAAGCGTTTTACCATAGTGTGCAAGCTTGTCAGATTACATGTGGTACACAATAATTTTTTGACAAAAAAACAGAATAAATCAACGTAGAGTACGTGTTATGTTCGTAGCACAGAGGTGTGGTCTTGTTTACATATTTTATTTTTATTTCTCTTTTCTATTTTAATACATTTTGTTCTGTTTTATGTCGTTTGTGTTGCAATATGTAAAATAATAAATATATCTATTTCTTTCTTTCTTAATTATGTTAATAAGGTTACAGGACGCTCAAAATGCTTCCTACCGATGCGGTGGTGGCGGTATTACTTGTCATCCGGTGAGTCCTGACTACTTTTTATTTCATAAAAATTATTTCATAAAAAGTTATACCAATCTTACTACGGTATAGATTTTGAAATAATTTTAAAAACTTAGCCATTGAACTACCGCGTGCCCATCACTCGAGTGTTTATAAAAGATGTAATCGTTAATGCGTTATTGAGTTTTTAATGCATTTCAATTTGAGCTTGTATTGATTTTCTGTTTTTAATGGTGATGGTAAATATGCTGCGTATATTGCAAAACCATTAAATTCCGTTAAGAATTGGTATGAAATAGTTTGGTTTTTAATTTAACGACATTCATTTGCGAACCTTATGATTTTGCATTGGATAAAAAATAAGTTTTAAAATTATATCCTCGTAGCCATGGGTGAAGGTGTGCCAGATTTAAATTGTATGGACTGGTTTATTGATATAAAAAGGAATACATTTGTCGTACATATAACAAGGTAGAAGATATATTTTTAAAAGAAGTATTTTATTTATTAAAAACTTTTATACAAAAAGAGAAATCAATCATGATCCCACTCATAAATATATTCAAATTTTTACAGAATTCTAATAATGGAGTTTGAATAAACCAAAAAATAATTTTGAAAGAATGATAATTTCTATGATATTTTGTCTGTTTTACTCGAAACGAAAGCCTTTTAGAAATTCTGAAGCGGATCTCTGTAACAGTTATTTGGCTTATTCATTCATGATAAAACTCCTTTAAAATAAATGAAGAAAAACTCAAAACTGTTTTTACGTCTTTACAGGCACTTTGGAATCGTCAAATCAATAATAAATTTTAAAACTAATTTGAATCTACAACGGTTCGGACACTTGATTCTACTGTAGGCAACTCAAAAGTTTTTTTTGTCTATTACCAATTTTTTTTTACCAATGAAAATCCAAATATTTTAATCTCTTACGAATACTTAAAATACTCAGTTAAGTCACTGGACGTAATTTCGCTTAAATAAGGCGAGGAATAAAATTTTATGAATCCACTTTCACCCAAAAGTATGGCGTTGTATGAAGACCCATTTCTCAAGTTTTCACAAAAGTGCACACGTTAACAAGCCGGCCGACCCTAACTCGTAAATTGTTAATTTTTAGGGCGCAGGGCGCTGCGTGTCTTATCGACTTCTTCACAGACTGAAGGTTATTCAATTACACAATACATTTTGATGCGTCCATGATAAGAAGGGTTGCAACTTGACAGTATTTTTAGGTATTCTTATTTTTTTTGACAGATTTTGACGACCCATGTGGGGTAATGGTTGAAAAGACAGCTAGTACACGAGCAGTTCGTTCATTTGTGTGCAGTATATATTGGAATGCGTATGAAATATGAAATATTTGTATATTAAATCTTTGTTTTAAAAAGAGTGCTTTTTTGTGCTTCTTTATTATATTTCGTGAATTTTTGACATTGATATGTGCTTTTAACTGACTTCAAAAAAGAAGGTTACTCAATTCGTCCGTATATATGCTTTTTATGTTTGTTCGTTTATGACCTGACTAAAAAGCCAGATGCAAGTCGATATTTTATTGTTTTTTTTAATTTTTTTTACATACTGGCAATCCATGTGAGCGTTGAGAAGTGAGGCTATTACACCAAGGGTATCGGTTCAGTATTCGAGGAAATATTTGTGTGAATTTTTGCAATGTATGATCCGAGTGAATACTTAACAAAAAGAAGGTAGAACATACAATTAAAAACAAAATACGGGATGCATTGTTGGTATTGAACCGGAACCTATGGTGTAGTAGCCGATATCCCAACATTAGTCGTAAATGGTATATTATCATCATCATCATTGTACAGCTTTAAAGTTCATGACTTTCATACAAGAACCAATACCAAGCCGTTAATGTTTCTTTCTTACATGTTAATGTTTGGCTAACCCCCACCTTAACCAAGTTATTAGATTTCGGATTGGACATGAAAACATATCGCATAGATGTGCCCAATTCCCCCATAAATCATGCTGTATAGGAAAACTTATGTACGTGATCCGGTGAATGACCCTTTCACACCCAAAAATATTATTGCGCGGATAAATACGTGTGCCATAAACGTGGTTATGTAATCCCGTAGAACACTTATAAACACAGGTGCACACGTGTTATATATGTTACAGTCAAAACTCATAACCGGTGAAAAAGCTTATTGACTACAAAATTAAAGTCAATTACCATTGACCGACCGCCTCGGTCGAAACCCTTATGAACTGAGTGGCTTCTGCCGCGGCACGCTCGCTTCGCTCGCTTTGCTCGCGCGTTTTTGGAATCACAGTTCTTACTAACCAACATGGATAGAAATAGTCATGATTAAGAAAAACAGTCAGAGCAGTTTTAACCGAAGTGGTCGGTCAAGAAGCTTATTGATTGCAGCAACCCATATCAAGTCAAGAAAAAAAACAAAGAGAAAACCATTGTATCTACGGAAACCTGCCCTGGTGACCTGTATCACAGGTTCTCTTGGCATCAGTCTTTTACAGTGTGACTTCGGTTGTTAATTTTTACCTCATCATCACCATCAGCTCATTAGATGTCCCCACCGAATGACACGAGATATATTTTGAAACTTCAAAAACACAGACATTTGAATCTGCACCCCCAGATGGAACAGTCCACACTAATGAGCCATCTATGCTCTATGACAATACCTAGTCTTAAGATATTATGTAACCATGTATTGTGATAGAAAATAATAATTAATTATAATTATAATAAGTAAATGACCGGTAATGAGATTTGACTGTAACGTATACAAATTGATGAAGCACAGTGTGCATGTGCTCAAATATAGGCGCACGTTGCAGGAGCTTGGCGCGATGCCAGGCTAGTAAAAGTGAGGTAATGAACTATGATATACTTACGTCGGTGTTTTCTATCTTTGATTTAAGGATACATTGATTGCAGTTTCGAAAAGCGATGTGAGATAGTGAATGGCTCCCGGTGAAGATTAGTTAGTTAATGATAGAGAAATTTATATGATAGCGAGTTGGTATTTCGAAGAGTACATCCAAAATCTGCTCTATGGTCTAGTGCGTTTAATGTGGTTTTGAATAAATATAAATAAATATCACACACCGCGCCATCTAGCCCCAAGTTAAGCGTGAAGCCTGTATTATGGATACTAAGCAACGAATAAATATACTTATATTTTTATATTTGTAATAAAGTATTCTACGTATGTACCTCCACCATGGTAGGGGAATCCGTACATATTTACTGATATGTAATTTGTTGAAGTAAGGGTCGGTAGAGTTAAGTCGTGTAGATTCAGAAGTTTCGCTCTACGTGAGATCTGAAATCTTTTTACAGGGCAAACCTTATGTGGTTGTCTTGACAACATTTTACATGAATTGTTTTTGATGGAATTGAGGTTTCTAATTCAATCACAGGCAAGTTCGACTCGCACTTGGCCAATTTTTAAAGATCCAAATTCATCTATATTATTTCTTCTGTGCAGTTTAGAATTTCTGTGGGTAAGGACATCTTTCACCATCAGGTAAAACTTTTGCGCAATGTAATCAACAACAATGATGATGATGAACGCCAAAGAAAAGAGAATACAGTTGTAGGCTTTTTGTTTAGGTAAATGAACGTTCATTCAAAATGCTGTCGCATTCGGATCACTTTTTTCGATTGTTTGTGAGCATGTCACGAATCTTACTTTTACATCATTGATCAACAATTAATAATCTTATTCTGATATTGTCATTTAAAAAGACACGCAAGGCAATCCATTCATTTGCGACTCACAACAGTATTTCCCGTCATCTATCATCGACATAGTACGGAATAAATGATTCCTATACCGTCCTGGGCGTCGCGCGCGCACTCACACGTAGCCCGTGTACCGGAGATATCTGGACCGGAGCCAACACGCGCCCAGATGTGTTTGAGGAGTGTTATTTTATTTATTTCATAAACAGAACGTGTTTTGCCGTCAAATGGACGATGGGAAAAATAGCATGAAAACCACACGTTGGGCGCAATCAAAAATGTTTGATAAATCGCTTCGTTTGATTGTGATTTGTGGACGTAATTTAAAAAAGTATGATTGAATAACTCTTATGTGTATGGGGACGTTAAGCTACTTTGATGCGGGATCCCAAGGTCGAAATTCCCATGTGCTATTTTTCCTAGTTTGTTTGTTTTAGGACATTATAGTCCTAAATGACAGATGTTGAATTGCCCATGGTAAACATTATGACCTAAAACAAAAAAATACATTTAACTGCTTAAAAGTCCTACATAAAAGTGGGAGTTTAAAAAGGATAGGGAAAATTCTACGAGTTGCCTACTTTGATAATGTTGAATTGACTGAAGGAAGAAATAAGGATTAACGCGCTTCAAGTCATTTAATGTAGAGCAAATTAAGTCCGTCGTCGTCGGTGTCTCATTGAAGTGGGTTGTTGCCTTTGTGAGGGTGCAGATTCGAATTCCGCCACGTAACAATGTATTTTTGAATTTTCGAAATTGTAATATATGTACGTTTATCCGACGCTTCTACGGTGAAGGAAAATGAGGAAACCTGCCTACGCCTGCGAAGAGAATAAAGAGGAAGTAGGCCAATCTACACTGGGCTCGCGTGGATGACTAAGGCCTTATACGGAGAGGCTCATGCCCCTCATGGGGACACAATTTGGGCTTAATAGTACTAATCATTTATTTAGTAAAGTTATAAACCATAACAAAACAAAATATTGAAATGAATGAATGAAGTAAATTGAATTGCAATTTAAACAAAAATCGAAAGAACTCGAACTATTAAACAAATTCATACTAATCAGATTATTTGCTACAAAAACAGTTATCTGTACAGTGTAATTAAAACAAGAGTCCATAGTAACAGTAGAAAAACATGTTTTCGTGCCCAGCCAAGATGTCTGCCATGCATCAAGAGGCGCGAAAGACGCGTGACGTCATAGCGGCCATTACGTAACTTGGCGGCAAATCAAGATGGATTGCACACGAGCGTAACATTTTGATATTTTGTTGTTTATAAATTATTTTTAGGTCTACTATTGTAGTAAATATATTTTTTAAGATACATGTCGTGTTATGGTTGGGAAGTACCTATTACACATTTTCACCAAGGGTTGCTTGGTCTGGGTGTTTCAATGTATTATATGGTATATGATATTATAAAATAAGTTAATGTATTCATTTATTTATCCATTAAAAGCATGTGGTTTACAAGGTCTTTAAGTATAATGGTGCCTATAAGTTTTATGGAAGCTTAATTGGGGCTAGATTGCTTTGGAATTATCGACATAAATATACATATTTGAGAGTCAGCTTTTTTAAATTTCATAAAATATATACTTTTTATACATTTCCTTATGGGAATTTTTATATTTTATTGACTGCAACCACAGATTTCCCAATACAGAGATGGGGCAAGCCGCGTTTAAAGTGCGACAAATGTAAGCTCAACGAGCATACACTGGCTACCAGTTTACGCTCTGTGAGACGAGTCAAGACGAAGAAATACGTTTTTTTTTCAAATTGCATCCTGTGCAATTGTAACATGTATCATCGCAATGAGTCAGTAAATTTACCAAGAATATAATAATTTTCACAGGTAAGAACCGAAAAGAAATTGCGACACTGGGACTACCTATAAACTTGGCGGCTTGTCCAGTTAATTGTATATTCGGAGTCTGTGACTGCAACTAATACTTTTGACGTAAAACATTCAAAATGACGTGTATAATGTTATTTTTTAAGTGGACAGAGTCCAATAAATGAGCGGATAAAAACAGGAAGTATAAATAACTGGCAAGTAAACACTTTCCTATTTACGTGTTTTTTGACGAACTATATTCCTTTCACATTCGTTTGTTTGAAATATGTGGATTCTTACGTTGAAGATAAATTGTGAGGAAACTCGCACGCCTGCGGAGAGATTCAAGGTTGTGCGTGTAGTCGTTCAAACGCTGCCTAGGCCGCGTGGACGACTAAGCCTTAATCAACCCAGACGGAAGGCTCGTGCCCTTGGTGGAGACGTTTAATGAGCTGATCATGATCGATTTGGGTTCAGTTTCATCTGCACATGATGCGTACAAGGATGCGGAAAATGGTTGAGGTGCGTGGACCGGGTTGGTTGGCTGCCTGATTACTAAGGCCTATGTTCAAAATTTGAATGAAAAAGTAAGAAAGAAACAATTAATAATTCAATGCACCGCAACACAATCAATGTAAACATATCACAATAAACAAACAGAAATAACAATATCTTTTTTACAAAGACAAGAACAACATGTGCTACGATGCTGAATCAAACGGACTCACTCAGCATAGCCAGGGACCCAGTAGTGAACCCTGGCGCCGATTTTCGGTGAGCCCGTTAGAAACGCACGGACGGTCTAAATTGTAAAGTAGTGAGTTGGTAGATTGTTTGGTTTGGTGTTTGCAGCATTGTGAGGTATAGTAGAAGTATTTTTTTTGGTTCTTTGGAGTCTGGTAGGCGACAGCGGAAACTCTGTATATTGTTTACGCTCACGACTGTTTTCATTATTTTATAATTCTTTAAATAGTCTTTATCTTGCGAAGAAAGCCGCTTATGTGGTCATCTTTCGTGAATCGTACTATCATATAAGTTACTAGCAATTTGCCCCGGCTTCGCACAGGTGCAATGCTGATAATAGGCACGCTTCCACCGCCCGGCCGGCCGGTACCGCGCAAACCTCATAAATAATAGTATTTTCCACTATTTAATGGATGGTAATACATATAAACCTTACTCTTCAATCACTCTATCTATTAAGAAAGCCGCACCACAATCCGTTATGTAGTTTTAAGATTTAAGCGTACATAGGGATAAAAGAAAAAGCGACTTCGTCTTAAACTATGTAGTGATACCTACAGTACAATATCAATGTTGTTTCACTTGAGTTCATCAGTGTCCAATATTTTTTACAAGGTTTATTGTAAATTATTATGAATATTGATAAAATGCGGTATAACTTATGCCGACGCAGTCCAGCCGCCTGAACATCAGATAAAGACCGGATACATGGCCAAGGAAAGGTAAACTTAACAACAAAAGTGTTGAATGTTATTTATTCAAACATTCGTTCCAGCTTACAGCTAGATACAACAAGTCAAGCAGATTAGGTACAAGATAACAAATAAACCTACATCAGGGGTGTAAAAATTAGGCAATCGTCAGGATAGTATAGCATAACTAATTAGGTAGAGAAAAACTTGGCAATTTTATTTTAAAGAAATTAATTTTCGGCTGTTTTCCGAAAAATTTGGTAAAATCAGAATCATTGTATGGTATCCCTATTTCTGACAGATGGCGTGTTGTTGATGTTTCGTTGTGGTTGACTTGCGAATAGTTTTGTTGTGATATATCCGTGTTAATGCTATGAAAATGAATAAAACAATAAAGAGTGAAGTGCGAAAACTATTGTTTTGTATGATTTCAAAATATGAAGAGAAAAATCTTGTGAAATAAGCCGTATTGCGAGAAAAACAGGATTGTTTACGTACTGTGACTGATTTTTTAGGTTAGTACGGTCAAAATGTCTTGATATTTTTTTTTTATTAAGTACATATTTGTTTTAGTTACTTTATATAATTTTATTGTTCTTTTACAAATAGATGATTGGAAAAAAATACGGATCATGTCATCATGTGGAAGACAATTACAAGAGAAGAGACAATATAACTGAAAATAATTTAGAAAGTTTCATCATCAATTTAAGAGACAACAGCGACTCCAGTGATTCTGACGCTCCATGCAGAATTTTAGATTCACATTTTGATTATAGTGATTAAAAAGTGTATAAAAATATATGGTGTTGTTTTCTTTGATACATACTCACATAGATTTACAAATATTTAAACTCATGATAATATTGATACTCATGCATGATTTTGTTGGATAGCCTGTTTGTTCCTTTAATACGCTACAATGGAGTGACGTTTGGTATGGAGTTAATAAAGAGATAACAAGTTCTATAAGCTTTTTTTAATCACGTCATAATGCGGACAAAAATTGCAAAGATCCACTAGTAAAATAAAAATAAATGTCAAAGTATCAAAGTGAGTTGTTCCAACTTTCCTTTTTATTTTAGGCTTGCAATGCTAATATTTTTTGAAATTTTTCACCGCCGCGCTTTTTCAGTTTCTATTTTCGTTAGCCAGACTCTAGAATATCTTAAGTATTATGCTAGTTTAGCTTAGAAAACCTCGATGATGAGTGTGTTTGTCTTCTCTTATCAATTTACATGTGGATCCAAAAAATTGCCTGAAATCGACTCCTGATACACTTACTTCCTGTATGTTTTACAAAAGATAACCTAACCTAACGGTCTATAGAACCTGGAATTAATTTTCTTTTCATTAAAAAAAATCAGCTCTCCCCAAAAAGCGCAGCAACCCTTTTGTCACTATATGTACTTTTTAACCATCATTTTCGGTCCAGTAAGACCGGACCCTTCCTATCGGCGGGAAAATTTACATTCCTCGGACTGAAAGAAAATGAAAAATCGCCAGCGGTCACTCCGCAAACCGATGGGCCAGATAGGGCCTTATAAATGGCCCCCTTTTTGTAAGAAAAAACATTGTGGACGCTCAACTGAAAGGGTTAGAGGCACGAGAAAATGCGGGGATGTGTGCTTAAATCGTTTTAAATGTTTGAAATGGACAGACATTCAGTGAATTTTTCAATATAGACATTTATATTTCAAGTATTGAAAGGCCTCAAAAGTTTTTGGATAGGGGTTAAATTTAGTTTGCTCCGCTGTATAATTTTTAATAAGTTCCTCGGATTGAAGTTAGATGTCCCGGTATTCTTGATCCTAACTTGACTCCCCCTTCTACTTATCCACACGTTGATTAGCTCAGGGTAGTGGAAAAGTATTTCCTACTATAAAAATACCTTAGTTTTTATCTTTACATTCATTGTTTGGTAACGTCAAAGCAGTCGTGAAGTTTTGAGTCACAGAACTCAAGCAGGCAAACTTATCCTTGTATTGGACTAAGGAACACACAGGACCTCATGACAAATTGTGCCTTTGATGTTATCATTTTTCCTCTTTTAAAAACTTCGAGGCCCATTTCATTCCTTTACGCACCGCAAAGGAATGGAACTCATTGCTTCCTTACTTGTTACCGAGCATAACAGCCTGGCTGGCCGATTCCATTTCTTTACGCACCGCAAAGGAATGGAACTCATTGTCTCCTTGTTTGTTCCTCGAGAGAACTGGCTGTGAAGACAGAGATTTTTGTTTTATTTATATGATTAAACTTTACATTATTATTAAGTGCTTTTTGTAAGCCTAAATTGAGTAAAGGGAGATTTTGACTTTAATAAAGTACGAATAACGCATGCTAACTTGCGATGCATTACAGTTTATATAGGCCAGTGTTATGGTGACCCAGTTGCGTCTAACTCTAGCAAACTTGGCGGATGTTCGTAGTTCCAACCAACTAATTAGCGGTGTACCCCAGGGCGTAATGAACCTGCGGTTAGTGCGTGCTCGAATGGAAATATAATGTTGTAATCTCAGATACGACTGTTTAGGAGTAAGACGCGGTTTGAATTTTGGATAGTACATAGAGTTAATGGTTTTTTTTTTATGAGTTTTTTATCAGGACCCTCTTAGTCAGGTCAGTATTCATCATCATCAGCCCGTTATACTAAGACTCGTGCTGTTTAGTGGGGACGCATAATGAGCTGATGATGGTGATGACGGCAGTACACAATATTGAAATACTCCTTCATATCGCTCTTTATCCTGAAATACAGCTATAGCAATAGCATTATTTTTGATGCAAGACAATTTGGTCAGATTGACGTACTACTCTGATAACCTTATAAAATTCAGCAGAATATTAAATAATGTAGCTTTAAGTATAAATCTAGCTAGTTCAGATTTATGTACTTAGGCATAAGAAATCAGCACTAGGCCCGCGTGGACGTCTAAGGCCTATACACCCTTTACGGGTAGGCTCGTGCCCCTCAGTGAGGAGGGGCACAAGGTATGATGAAGATATTTGTAGGTATTCAGCAAACGGCATCTGAAAAAGGCATTATCCGAAAAAGAAATAACGGTGTAGTTTCTAAATATATTTTAAATCAATAAGATATTATTAACTACAACCTTTTAAGGAATTTAAGACCCTGATTTCCAAATCAAGGCTGGTGGTTTAGTATTCATCAAATATTTGTATCATAAACATTAAACGACGCAAAAACTTCTCTATTTTCCAACCCAAAAGATGCAAAAACATCAATTACTTTGAACAATACATTTGCAAGTTAAATTCAATAGCTATTTTCTTATTAGAATTAATTTGCATTGTTTCAATCTAATTAGCGATCAACTAATAAATCACCGGTTTAAGGGAGGCCGTCTCACAAGCCGCCATCACGCCAAGATGGCGGAGTTTGTTGCGTCAGCGAACTAAACCAAGGTGTGACAGTGCCGGACTTACAAAAATCGTATTTTAAATATATTATACAAACTACGGATACATTTCTGAAATAAACACATTATATTTTATTTATTTTTTAAAATATTAATATTTTTTCATTTAAATATCTGCATATACAGGTATGACAGAACACAAAAGGTACATGAAAAAGTAAGAATGAAAGCTAAGCTTATTTTATCATTATATTTCTTCTAGCAAGCCAACACAAAAGAAATGAAAGAAAAATATGGGAAAGTCTTTTATTTTTTAAAGATTATTTTACAAGCAGTCGGTTAAGTGTTCCGAGGTTTATGGGTTTTGATATAACCCTCTGTGTGCAATGAAAACACTAATTTCTATGAACAAAAAATTTTTCTGTCTAGTATTTCTGTAATTATGACGGACTATAGGTTTAAATCACTTTGTTAAGTCTATAGATGTTAGTGTGATGTGAAAATGTTACTTGTCCATTAATTTCACAAATTCGTTAACAATTCCACTTCGTTAAAAGCCAATACGAGTAAACAACACCATTAACACTGTAAAAGTCTTGTGTCATCAATTTTAATTATGGACTAAAAGAAAAATAAAGGGCATTATTATTACAAATGGGCCCCGGGCGAGCCCTCGGCCCGTCCCTGCGCCCTGCATTAGTTTCGTGAATTACCAACTGTTAGAGAGGCTAATGCACTTTTTAATTACAATGGTGTTCAAGGTGTTTCTAAGTGCGATTGTTTTGCGAGCTGCAGCCTTGGCGCCGATATTTACTGAATACGTAATAATTTGATTTGGTAATAGATTTTATTGTTCGCTGTGTGTTGGTATTACCTAATTTGGTGACGGTGAGCAAACGCACCGTCACCAAATCGGTCGGGCTTCGTTAAGGAAGGTCTTTTGTGGAGGATTCGGGGTAGACTTTCTAGCTTTAAAAGGACTCAAGGCATTGAACTTGCAAATCCTAACCACGTATGGGCTTCCCTTGGGATTTGAAATGACACCCTAATTGTGGGCACTGTAGCTAGTGAAGTTACTGGGTGTAAGGTACCTAAGATCTGTTGTCTTGCGTGTCGGGCGCAGTGTGGCGTTGCTCGAGAATGATAACTGTCTATCAGTTGTCGGTCTTCATCAAAGTCGCTCTGTCATGGTCTGGCGTATCACTTACCATCATGTGAGCAACTTGACTATCCTGTACAGTTGTTAACATAAAAAAATGCACATTGTTCACGTGACACTCCGTCGGGACACCGTAATCGTGAGTAAAGAGAGTACGTCAGTGCTTTCTTTAACAGAAAATCATAAAATATTTTTTAGCATAGAAAATAGGTTCAGTCGTGTTTATCATCAATAAACTCTTGTATGTTATACCATAAGTACGGTTTTTAAAAACAGATAATTTGAGATGTTGAATGAGTTGATTTAGTTCTACTTCTTTTGTTTTTGTTGGGATAGTAAATGAATATTATATATTTTAATCGGCATTATATCTAAGTATATAATGGGACGGCACGGAATGACTCCATTTAATAATACTAAAAAACAAAGTTATTGTTGTGTACAGTCAACAAATGTGTTATTTTTCTCACTTTAAAGTGTACATTCATCAAATTCATTATTTGTGAACGTAGAAAACTGACAAAGGTCTAACGGTTGCTATGCGCCGCATCGAGGTCAAACCGATGAAAACAATGCGCGTAGCCTCCATGGCTACAGGCTACCAGTGCGTTGCCCTGACAAGGTCTTACCTCTTATAAGCAAGGTATTAGACGGTTATTCAATGTTTTGATAAGCTATTTTATTTTCATTTATTTGGAACAAAAAACAATTACATAATAAACAATTACATGGCAGTGGGCAGGGCTACATAGTGCGTAGAACCGATGACCGATGGGGCGGAAAGGTTCTCGAGTGGCGTCCACGTAACGGGAAGCGAAGCGTAGGCCGACCCCTAACCAGATGGACGGATGATCTGGTTAAGGTGGCGGGTAGCAGATGGATGTCAACTGCAAGGGATCGGTCCGCGTGGAAATCATTAGGGGAGGCCTTCGTTCAGCAGTGGACATAATTAGGCTGTAATGATGATGATGAATAAAGGCTTAATATTAGTAAAGTTTCACAAAAATTACTCATTATACTATAACTGACTTCATTGTTCACGAAATATATAATTATATCTGAATGCCTCAAGCAATTTAGCTTAAAAGGGACCACTAACTACTTATGCCTGTATTAAACGTAAGTTGCTGAATTATTGTTTGTTTTTTTATACAACATAAATACAGGATATAGGACGATCAGGATACACCAGATGGGAAGTGATACGCCTAACCATGACAGAGCGGCAGTGAAGGAGACTAACAACTTAGAAACAGTTATTATCCCAATGGCGGACCCCCTGAGCTATTTTTAAGTACTATACCTACTAACGTACATTAACAAAATACCTTATAAGTTCTTAACTTGACTACTACTATGTGACCCCTTCCTGGCGCTTAACCTGGATCCGCCCTTGAATTATCCCCCATCAACGTCGCACTGCGCCCGTCACCAGGAACAACAGATGTTTGGTCTCTCATACCCGGTAATTTTACTACCTACAGCGCCTTCATCCCGAAACACAAGTGCATAACACTCCTATTTCACGGGGCGATATCTGGCACTGCGGTGGTACCTACCGAGAGACACTCAGTACCGAGTCTACCACCTAGTAAACAATGAGTTGTATTGTACATTTTGTGTATTGGAATACATTTTTATTCGGTACTAAAGTTTAGTGTAGTGTAATGTGATTGTTTCCTTGTCGCCAGGTCCCGTCATTACATTATCGGAGTTTTTGCAAAACGTCCGGGAAGCGCGCGCTCCCCAAACTGAGTTACGCGACATCGTGTTACTGCCCAGTTTTGTAGGGTGACCATGAAAAAAATACAATAATCACACTTTTAATCCCGTATTCTAGAACGAGGCTCGTTGCCGTGTGGGGACGGCAGAATAGAATACATGTGTCCCCACCCCTACTCCTCCCGAGGGTGTCGTGGGAGCCGACTAAGGGATCTTATACCGAATAGTGGGCAGCAGGGCCATCCTGCGTACTGGTTCACACTGCGGTCACCAACCCGCCTGTTCATAGCAAACTTAAGAGCATCCCAGAAGAGGAAACGCAAGNTAAAAACAGATAATTTGAGATGTTGAATGAGTTGATTTAGTTCTACTTCTTTTGTTTTTGTTGGGATAGTAAATGAATATTATATATTTAATCGGCATTATATCTAAGTATATAATGGGACGGCACGGAATGACTCCATTTAATAATACTAAAAAACAAAGTTATTGTTGTGTACAGTCAACAAATGTGTTATTTTTCTCACTTTAAAGTGTACATTCATCAAATTCATTATTTGTGAACGTAGAAAACTGACAAAGGTCTAACGGTTGCTATGCGCCGCATCGAGGTCAAACCGATGAAAACAATGCGCGTAGCCTCCATGGCTACAGGCTACCAGTGCGTTGCCCTGACAAGGTCTTACCTCTTATAAGCAAGGTATTAGACGGTTATTCAATGTTTTGATAAGCTATTTTATTTTCATTTATTTGGAACAAAAAACAATTACATAATAAACAATTACATGGCAGTGGGCAGGGCTACATAGTGCGTAGAACCGATGACCGATGGGGCGGAAAGGTTCTCGAGTGGCGTCCACGTAACGGGAAGCGAAGCGTAGGCCGACCCCTAACCAGATGGACGGATGATCTGGTTAAGGTGGCGGGTAGCAGATGGATGTCAACTGCAAGGGATCGGTCCGCGTGGAAATCATTAGGGGAGGCCTTCGTTCAGCAGTGGACATAATTAGGCTGTAATGATGATGATGAATAAAGGCTTAATATTAGTAAAGTTTCACAAAAATTACTCATTATACTATAACTGACTTCATTGTTCACGAAATATATAATTATATCTGAATGCCTCAAGCAATTTAGCTTAAAAGGGACCACTAACTACTTATGCCTGTATTAAACGTAAGTTGCTGAATTATTGTTTGTTTTTTTATACAACATAAATACAGGATATAGGACGATCAGGATACACCAGATGGGAAGTGATACGCCTAACCATGACAGAGCGGCAGTGAAGGAGACTAACAACTTAGAAACAGTTATTATCCCAATGGCGGACCCCCTAAACTATTTTTGAGTACTATACTAACGTACATTAACAAAATACCTTATAAGTTCTTAACTTGACTACTACTATGTGACCCCTTCCTGGCGCCTAACCTGGATCCGCCCTTGAATTATCCCCCATCAACGTCGCACTGCGCCCGTCACCAGAGACAACAGATGTTTGGTCTCTCATACCCGGTAATTTTACTACCTACAGCGCCCTCATCCCGAAACACAAGTGCATAACACTCCTATTTCACGGGGCGATATCTGGCACTGCGGTGGTACCTACCGAGACACTCAGTACCGAGTCTACCACCTAGTAACAATGAGTTGTATTGTACATTTTGTGTATTGGAATACATTTTTATTCGGTACTAAAGTTTAGTGTAGTGTAATGTGATTGTTTCCTTGTCGCCAGGTCCCGTCATTACATTATCGGAGTTTTTGCAAAACGTCCGGGAAGCGCGCGCTCCCTAAACTGAGTTACGCGACATCGTTACTGCCCAGTTTTGTAGGGTGACCATGAAAAAAATACAATAATCACACTTTTAATCCCGTATTTTAGAACGAGGCTCGTTGCCGTGTGGGGACGGCAGAATAGAATACATGTGTCCCCACCCCTACTCCTCCCGAGGGTGTCGTGGGAGCCGACTAAGGGATCTTATACCGAATAGTGGGCAGCAGGGCCATCCTGCGTACTGGTTCACACTGCGGTCACCAACCCGCCTGTTCATAGCAAACTTAAGAGCATCCCAGAAGAGGAAACGCAAGTTATTAAGACTAACCAAACGCAAACTACTAGAGGTAAAATTGTGCCTTTTCGTTCCAGATGGTAAGTGACATGATTGCCCGTGACAAATATAATGTTAAAGGACACCTATTACTGTAGAAAGTGATTTGTTTCTGACAATACTGTCTTACACGTCGTCACTTGAAACGATACTAGTCTATTATGATACCAACGACCCATGTGGTGTAATATTTCAGAAGTTGGCTATTATACTAAAGGTTAAAGTTCGATTTTCGGGTAGTAAAAAAATTGTTTACATGAATACTTCTGTTTGTATTATTTATTTATTTATTCTTTATGCACCAAAGAAGCGCCACAAAGATGGACCGAGCTATGCTCGGGGTCTCTCTTAGGGATAAGATCAGAAATGATATAATCCGTAAGAGAACTAAAGTTATCGACATAGCCCGCCGGATCAGCAAGTTGAAGTGGCAGTGGGCTGGTCACGTATGTCGCAGAACCGATGGCCGTTGGAGCAGACGAGTTCTGGAGTGGAGACCGCGTCTTGGCAAGCGTAGCGTAGGATGCCCTCCGGCCCGATGGACCGACGACTTGCGAAAGGTCGCTGGTGGAGGCTGGATGAGGAAAGCGGAGGACCGGGATATCTGGCGAAAAATGGGGGAGACCTATGTCCAGCAGTGGACTGCGATAGGTTGAATAGGACGCACCAAATACAAAGCACAAAGACGAACTTAATGCCTAGAGGCATTCTCTACCAGTTTACCTTCGGGTCAAGCAGAAAAATTAAATTGGGTGCGGTATATGAAAAAAGAAACAAAACTCTAACAGTAGATAACACAATCTAATACTTTAAAAACCAATATATATATATATATATATATACTTATACAAACAATACATACACTGGATAACACATTATTATTATTAGTCTAGGTTTCTATGTATAAAATATGAAAGATTGGCACACAGTTAAGAATAGATGAAAATAATGATCTAAAAGGCTAGTGCGAAATAGAACTTCACTCAACATAGGTTTCTGTGAGCCTTGAAGATGGGTCACAATTGGAAATTAATGTTATGTGTGTATTATCAAAAAAGAATATATATGTATGTTACTTGGTTACTAGGTACTCAAAGTACAAGCTTGTTCTTTAAAAAAATCTACTGTTATGGGCATCGTGTAAACGTCATTCGATATTTATTAACATATTGTCTTGGCACAAAAAAAAGAATCCAGGAATGTCCTAAAACTAATGCAGCTTTGGATCCCCTCTTGCCCTTCCGATCCACTAAGTCGAAACTGGATCACACGGCAATGTGTTTAGCGGAAACACGTCCACCCTTTACTTTCAAACTACTTACCGAATTTCACCGTAACCACATTTCCTATGGTCATTACTTAGTTTACTTCGAAAAATATTTTGTTGAAGCTCTTTTACTAGGTGATAGGTTGGTACCACCGCTGTGCTAGATATCGTCACGTGAAATAAAAATGTTGTACACTTCTGTGTTTCGGTATGAAGGCACTGTAGCTAGGAAAATTACCGGGTATAAGAGACCAAACGTCTGTTGTCTGATAGGCTCGTGATCCTCGGTGGGGACGAATAATGATGATGATGATTTTTGTCTATTGCTCTTCTAACTTCTACTTAGTGTTTTTATGTTCTATATAGAGGCACTTAATTTTGTTGTTGTGTGTAAAACAGTTCGTATATTTTTTTCCATCAAAACACACAAGTTGTGAAAAAAATATACGAAATGTTTTATTTATACAACAAATGCAATAAATAAAATAAGAAACGTCCCCATCTATTTTCTTTTTTATTGGCAAATCAATGTAGGGACGTAAACCAGAGTGCACGCCCTAATTCCCTCTAAACTACTTAAGGTTTTACGACCAACTGATAGGTTGCTGTCTTGCCCAGATAATAAAATGACGAGTTTTGTAGAGCTTAAGATACCGTTTTATAGGGGGGGGGGGGATATCTATAACATTTATATACAATTCCCACGTTTGCATTTATATCGAGATTTTTATATGATACTAGCTGCTCCCCTGTTACTTAAAAATAAATAAAATTGTTAATTAAAAAATAAATATCCACTGACATTCACACAGCGCCATCTAGCCCCAAGTTAAGCGTGAAGCCTTATGGATACTAAACAACGGATAAACATACTTACATATTTTTTTTGTTAATACATACATAATTAACATAGAAAACACCCAGACCATTACAAACAGACATGTTCATGCAAACAAATGTTTGTACTGCCCGGGGATCGAACCCGGAACCCTCGGTGTTGCAGCCGACCTCTCAACCGCTACACCAAATGATATAGCTGTTACCCTCGATAGGTACTACCCGCTTTATAAGATATTCTGCCGCAGCAACACAACCTAAAAAGCGTGCAGCACGTACGCCCTCCGGCCCGATGGACCGACGACTTGCGAAAGGTTGCTGGTAGAGGCTGGATGAGGAAAGCGCAGGACCGGGATATCTGGCGCAAAATGGGGGAGACCTATGTACAGCAGTGGACTGCGATGGGCTGAATCGTAAGAGTTTTTTTGCGGTTAAAGTTAAATTACTCCTTATTTTATCACATACATTTCGAACGCACTTCCGCACAACCTGCCCCCTTTAATTATAAACTCATTATGTAAAATGATTTTCCTATTCGTGAATGTACTGATATCGTGACTATACATCGTTTTGGTAGCCGTCAAATTGTAAACAGTAGTTTTCAAATTGACATTTTGAACTGTATTCATAACCGCATAAAGTGTAAATTGGTTGAACTTTAATCAAAATAAAGGATAGCAGAGATATGTTTATTAATCAAGGCTTATTTTAAGGTTAATTTGGAAATGGCTGGGTTTGGATTATGGTGTTTTATGGAGGTCGCTCGGGTGGGCAATATTCATAACGGCTAATTTTAATTAGTACTTTCAAATAGGTTTGGGGATTATAGCCCATTAAAAAATTTACACTGTTATTTGGAATTAATTTGTTTATTAAAAGTCGCTTTCTGTATGCATGGCTGTTTCCAGAGCATTTGATTTGTTTCGTACGAAGTGCTCTGGAAGAAGGTGGAGGACAGGGGTGTGCATCTGGAATATGTAGTCTCCTAAAATACTGGTACGGCAACCAAACTAATCATGTGAAGTGGGACGGCGTTTTAAGTAAGCCTTATAGGCTAGAGTGGGGTAAGACAGGGTGGGCTAACATCGCCCAGCTCTTCAACCTTTATGTGGATGATCTCATAGGCGGGCTCAGTAGCAGGCGTGCGGATGCAGTGTTGGTGGTGTTAAAGTTAATAACATCAGCTATGCAGATGACATGGTGCTGCTGGGCCCGACTGTGGGAGCCATCAGGGAGCTTTTGAGAAGAGTGTGAAACCTATGCTGCCTCGCATGGACTTTTTATAATGTAAAAAAATGGAGTATATGGTATTTGGGGTCGCAGGTAAACATACAGGAGAGGACCTCGAGCTTTTCTTAGATGGTTCAATTTGATAAAAAAGGTATCATGTTTTAAATACCTAGGTCATTTTATTTCTGATGACCTCAAGGACCATACGGATATTGAGAGGGAACGCAGGGCTCTGGCGGTCAGAGGTAACATGCTGGCTCGCAGATTTCAAGATGTACAGATGAAGTTAAAAAACCCTTTTTAAGGGTACTGCCAAAGCATGTACACCGAGACAGTCTGTGGACTAGTTACACCAAAAAATCTCTGGATGTCCTGCGCGTCCAATATAATAATGCGTTTCGAATGCTGTTGGGACGTCTTCGGTACTGTAGCGCGTCGAAATGTTTGTGCAAGCTCATACGGACGGCTTTCATGCAATCCTACGTAAAAAGAAGCTGCGTTGCTTAGAAGGGTGAGAGATAGTCACAACAGCATTCTAAAACAATTGCGGAGGATAAACTATTCCCCTATTATAATTAAAATGGTGCATTCTGTGAATAGCTTAAGTACTAACACTAGGTTATAAGTTATCTTAATATAATACTAACACCACTATGGATTACTGGTCCGAAATAAACAAATTATTATTATTATTATTATTATACAATTATATTATATATTGACTATAAACTTTAACATTTAAGTTTTATTAGGTCTTGGTTTTTGTCAATATTAATAATTAATATTTTTCCAATGATTCATGTCAATGAATTTTTGTCATATCATTTTCAAATATTATAATGCTCATCTAAATTTAGACTTAGTTATTGTAAACAACTACACACGATAACCAAAAACTTATTTTTTTTAATTTTTATGTGCTTATACAAAACACATCAACTGACATAGGTAAATGCCGAAGTACCTGTTAGCATAGCTTATAATACATACTTCCATTTACTATTAAAACTTCACAACTTTTTACATTACATACATGTTTAAAAATTTAATAATACTATTTCATTATGAATAAAATAATTGTACTCAATTTATTGTAATTCAAATAAATATTGACATATAGTAAAGAAATAAAATAGAATGAAAATTGTGACACTAAATTATTATAATATGACGATTTTTATGAATGGATAATTATTTTTGTGAATTTTTGTAGAAACAAATATGTACTTAATCTAAAACTAAGATTATTTGTTAAATGACGTACCGATGTTATGCAATGTAATTGAAGGTTGAATGAATAACAATAAACAATAAACATTAATAACTATTCAATTAACACGTTTCCCTTACCTTTTTATTTTTCATAACCTGTCAATATTATATTCAAGAATTGTCTATGCCGATATAAACGTAATACTCTAAATTAAGAATATACGAGAACTTTTCAGGCGCTTGGCGACCATGTTTTTATTGATACAAATTTAGATTTTTTCGTTCTTAGAAACCGTATTAGATGGAAGCGAACATAAATATTGTTACCATCGTAGAGGCGACAAAATTACACGGAATCTGTATTAAGATTTATGCTACAGATGATGGAAAAATAACCGGTTCGTTGAAGGGATGCTGAGGAAATGTAAGTTTTGGAATGGATTGCATTTATATTTGTGCCGGTTGCTACAAATCAACGTGAGTGTATACTTAGTATTGAAATAATGGAAAAATGGTGAAGCGTTGGTGGCTTAATGGTTCAAATCCCGACACGTACCAATGTGTTTTCGAATTTTTTAAATTATAATGTACGTTATCCGACGCTCGAAAACATCGTGAGGAAACCTGCGCACGCATACCATAAATTCAAAGGTTGTGCGTGAAGTCGGCCAATCCACACTGGACGACTAAGGCCTAAACACCCTATACGGGTAGTGCCCCTCGGTGCGGACGTTTAATGAGCTAACGATGATGGTGAAGTTTGTCATACACACCTACTTTCCTCCATTTACTTATACAAATACTATAAGTATACTATAAAAATAAAATGCTTATGAACATTCTCATATATAGAACGTCGGTGGCTTATAGTTGTGAACTGTTGCCATCCGATATAGGGTGCAGGTTAAAATCCAACCATGAGCCAATGTCTTTTTGGAATTTTCGAATTTATATGTACGTTTATTGCACGCTCTTACGGTGAAGGAAAACATCGTGTGGAAACCTGCGCACACTCACGAAAAAAATCAAAGGTTGTGCGTGAAGTCGAACAATTCATACTAGTCCCGCGTGGATGACTAAGGCCTATACACCCTTTACGGGTAGGCTCATGCCCCTCAATAGGGTCGTATAATGAGCTGATGATGGCTATTCTCATATCACCATGAAGCCCTAATTTCCGCAACGATCTCGATTGAGATCAGTTGATTGACTCTCTCTAACCTTTCATTGACAGATGATAACTTCCAGCAATTGTATTGGGATTGTAAATTAATATTTAAAAATACCTTAGTTTTTAGCGTGGCGTGTTTCAAACTTGTGCATAACCGAACTCCACTAAAAAAGTTAATATATTATGAATAGGTATATAAAGTTCAATGTAAAACCACCTGGTCCTTGAAACAAAACTTGAGACCCTGAATGCGGGTCCAAAAGGTCAAAGGGTCTGCGCATGCGCCCAGCTCAAGGGCACTACAAACTTATAATCCTGCCAAGCCGATATTAGCGAATTTGATTCACTTTTTTTTGTTTAAGGTATTTAGTTATTAATGGACGTACAGGTATGATAGAGTACAATATTTAAAAAAGTAAAGGTTCCGCTTAGCGAGATTCATTCATCATTATCAACTCATTAAACGTCCCCACCGAGGGGCACGAGCCTACCCGTATAGGGTGATTAGGCCTTAGTCGTCCACGCGGGCCCAGTGCGGATTGGACGACTTCACACACAACCTTCGAATCTCTTCGCAGGCGTGCATGAAGGTTTCTCACGATGTTTCCCTTCACCGTAAGAGCGTCGGATAACGTACATATATTTTTCGAAAATTCGAAAATACATTAGCAAATTCATTAGCAAATTTATTGTTTTGTAGTAGTTAAATAAACTGTCATAAAGTTAACTACGAGCGTCGGTGGCTCAAAGGTGTGGACTGTCGCCCTCCTACCGGGAGGGCTGTGGTTCAAATCCCGCATTGCAAAATAAAATTTACATCTATGGCATATCGAAAAAAACTCAAAACAACACAAGACAATCTCGACTTTCCAACAAGGTGACCTATTAACTCCCAAATCCCCGTAGCTCTAAAGAAATTCACCAACAAAAAGTGTTTCAAAGCCCGGAGCGCACCTACAAAATACCGGGCGATCCTTTGTTTCCCCGTAAAGAACATCATGAAAGTTATTAACTGCATACGGAAGTGCGCCTGGAATTACGCGGGTTCCGTAATCGCGTACGGGTACACTGGCGGCCGGGGAAATTGGTGTACAATAAATATTTGCGTCATTCTATAGCTTACATAAAAATTGGTCACTAAATTTCCTTAAAAAAATTGACAAAATTATAACATATATTTATGTGGTGTCCAGCTCTATAATAATAAATATCCACTGACATTCACACAGAACCATCTAGCCCCAAGTTAAGCGTGAAGCCTATATTATGGGTACTAAACAACAGATAGACATACTTATATATATATTTTTTGTAAATATATACATATTATACATTAAAAAACACCCAGACCATTACAAACAGACATGTTCATGCACACAAATGTTTGTACTGCCCGGGGATCGAACCCGGAACCCTTGGTGTTGCAATATCATAATGAAAAAAAAAACAGTTATTGTAACTATAACAAGTTACAACTTTTGGATAAACAAAATAATAGAAACCACTAAAAACATAGAGGCAGGCCGTGTTTTAAAGTATCTCTGTCGATTCACTATAGTTTAGCAAATAAAATAAATACGATAGCATCACTAAGTAAACTGTCTTCCAAGCAAGCTTACATTGTACCCTCAGCAGGTTCACCATTTACATAGCTACACTGAACAGCCTCAGGTGTTCGTGACTAAACAAAATACAAAACCAATACTTGTGTACTTAAACAAACCACTCTCACGTTCGCCTTCGACCTTTCCTACCAATAATCATAAATAAACCGTCTTCTCATTATCCGTTTTCCTGTGTTATTTAATTTAACCAATGAACATTATATTTGTATTTACTTGCTAAAGGACGAGGTGATTTCCGCGAGGAAACGTTACTCGGCGAAAGGTGAATCGCGTAACTCAAACCGGTTTTTGAGCATAGCAGGTCAGAGGACATAGTTTCTCAAATAATAATTAGGTTTAGTGTTTTTATGAATTTCGATTTGGCTGAAGTTGAACTTAAAAGTAATCTTTATCTACTTTCTAACAGTGAAAAACTGGGCTTTTATGATAAATATACCTTGCAACATTCATACGTTTACTTATTTTAAAGGATGACAAGTTCAGTTTAAACTTTGATTTATATACGTACTGATCACAAAATTAATAAGATCTTATGATACATCTATCTAAGAATATTAGTAATTGTGAGAACAAGAAAATACTTTTGTTTTATTTACTAGATAAGTAAAGGAAATCAAACAAACACATTATTTATAAATTTACCACCAATACAAAAAAGGCATCAACAGTAATTAAGGAAACAACAAGTGCAATACTACAGTTTGAGAAACAGATTATTTTAAATGTCACGTAATGTAAAGTTAAAAATAGCATTTCATTTTTATTTCAGAATTTATTTTTGGAAGTACAACAACTGGTTTTCTTTTAAATCATGCTAGAACTGGTTTATAAGATGCATAACATGATTAAAGTAGTTTTATTGTAAGGACCTACTTCAAAATGGTTTTGTTTTATTTTGAAGCTTTCTAGTAAAATAAATAGATGAAATTCGTTCATTGATACTATAAAATATAATATTATATGGACCGTCCTCCATGAATGTGAAGGCATATTTTAATCGGCTAATCCGCACTGGGCCCGAGTGGACGATGACGGCCTATCATATCATTATACGGGTAGGCTCGTGCCCCTCGGTGGGTACGTATAATGAGCTAATGCTGACGATATATTTAATCATCATCAGCCTACTGCAGGACACATGATACATATATAATAACCTTATTTTTCCCGAACGCTGCTCATTCGAACCTACGTTATGAAATGGCGACATGTCACAGGTACAACATGCGACCCAAGGATGCCGCTCAAATTGAAGGGCAAAATTTACAAAACCGTCATACGGCCTGTAGTCTTGTATGGATCTGAGTGTTGGGCTGTTAAGGAGAACATGAAAGACGATTGCATGCAAACGAAATGAGAATGTTGAGATGGATCTGTGTGTCACGAGAATGGATAGGATACGAATGAGTATGTAAGAGGAAGCTTGAAGTAACACCAGTGACTGAAAGTTGAGAGAAATCGGTTAGCTTGGTATGGACATGTCATGAGAGGGATGAATGGCACGTAACAAAGCGAGTGTTTGAATCTGCATGTGGATGGATGCGTAAACAAGGAAGGCCAAAGAAAAGATGGATGGATTGTGTAAAGATGGATATGAGTGTGAAGGGGGTTTGTGTGGATGACACAGCTGATAGAGAGGAATGGAAGAAAAAGACATACTGCGCCGACCCCAAGTAATGGGATAAGGGCAGGAGAATGATGATGTTATGAAAAATGAAGCGTAGGCCGACTGCTTACGTTTCGCTTTTTATGGATGAACTGATGATTTTATAGTTGCAGATGGATGTCCACTGCTAGGGATTGGTCCGCGTAAAAATCATTAGAGGAGACCTTCGTTCAGCAGCGGTATTTTAGGATGTGATGATGATAAATCTATTTTTTTATCTCAATCAATGACCGGTAGCATCATCGTTATGGTACTGGAGTGTCCTTGGGCTCATCTAGTGGCAGAGACTATGCAGGATCCCATTTGTTCTCCGTAGGTTCACTCATTCCCTATTCGCGTAACGGGCGTATGTCGGGCCCGCTTCCCCATAAACATATTCTAGGACCTAGCCCTTCCCTCAACGCCCTTAGCCAAGGTTCTTGTCCCACTAAAGGGCGCCCTTAGGCTCGTTGTGTAAATTTTATGGCTGAGAGCCATCTGCGCTCGCCACATGCCCGGTGAAGCTATAAAGACCATATGCGGCCAACATCGATAAGTCAGTTCGAAAAAATTTTTGCCTAATCTAGGTATATTGTCTGCCTATCGAAGAAACAGATACTCCGGAAAGATCAAATTTCAGATAGAGTCAAAATATTAATGTTGCACCATTTCCTTGCAAGCCACTGTATACTGACATGGTTGTATAGTAAGCACGCGCAACATTCACCGCGAGCAAACAAAAGGGAACAGAGTAGCTCCCGAGGCACAACATTACTTTGTTTTTATCAGGGCTAAAATTTACCAAATCTTTTAGCATAATAGAAGATTTCCATAAGATACGGGATGAAAATGCTCGTGGCTAAATGTGAAATATTAGGGTAACAGTATTATGGTGGGATGGTTTGCGAAATAATGTATGTATAAAGCCAATTAAGGAATCCTATCAATTGTTTGTTAACGTATTATTTAACAGAAACTTACTTAAATAAGGGATTCATTTTTTTTCCGAACCGTGCATCATTAAAAATAATTGTAGAAGATTCAAAAGTATATGTAAACGATTTGATAGAATAATGATATTTTGGTTTGAGTTTTTAAAAATATCCATAACTATAGAATTTGAAAATTAATAAAGGTGAAATTTTACTCCTAATTTTAAGTTCCAAGCTCAAACAATAACAAAATCGTATTTATCCAAAAAGTGTATAGATTTACATAAACGCTCTACGCTTTCTTTTAAATAAATCCTAGTAAATATTTTTATAGATTTCTACTGATAAACATTTCGCATATGTGAAATACATATTATGCTTAGTCATGAACTGAAGACATTCCTATTCAACCTATCGCAGTCCCATGCTGGAACATAGGTTCTCCCCCATTTTGCGCCAGATATCCCGGTCCTCCGCTTTCCTCATCCAGCTCCACCACGACCTTTCGCAAGTCGTCGGTCCATCGGGCCGGAGGGCGTCCTACGCTACGCTTGCCAAGACGCGGTCTCCACTCCAGAAAAAATACAATAGAACTGAAACAATAGT
>PQWD01001486.1:175923-187325 GCA_019425675.1 Leucinodes orbonalis | reverse complement strand
TTGCTGAGGATTGGCCACCATCATCACCAGCCTATAACGTCCCACTTAGAACAATATTTCTCTATTTTATATACTTAGTACAAAACACTAAAATTGTACTACCATACAATTTCAAAATATTTAACAAAAAATATTAAATAAAATAATAAAAATTAATTTATTTCTCACCACAAATGACATCATACAAATATACAAACCGAACAAAAATATATATTTTTTTGTATCATAAGTTCATAACATAATGCTTAAATATGTTCCATTGGTCATGAAACCGTTTTTTTTCGTCGCTCTACATTTATTTTACCATATTTTGTTTTGATTATTGAAGCATCATCTAACCCGATTTAGCTATTTTCATCTTCTCCAACAGCGCCATCCCAAAACTAAGGTGGCAACACTGAAGCTAGAATACTGACCGCATCTATAAGTCCAGCTGTGAGACTAGCGTTTCCTCTCTCCCGCAACAGCGCGTACCGTCCCAGCAATTCCGCCAGCAGCTGGGCTTGGACCCCTCCGTCCATACATTGCTGGGCCACACGAGCCGCCTTCTTCAAACAGTCCAAGGCTCGGGACGCTTCGTTTAATGGCCACTGGTGGGAGAAATAACAATATGATAAATCGCGTAAGATTATTATTTTATGGCCTATTAATTATGGCCACTTTTTATTGAATGGCCACTTTATTATTATTTAATGGCCACTGGTGGGAGAAATAACAACATGAAAAATCGCATAAGATGGCGATATTCCAGAAGCAGTCTGTGTGAATGTGGTGCCCATCAGACAATGGAACACCTACTGTCTGGCCCGAACTTCGTACGGTTTCTGGGACCTCTGGATGGCGAATGAAAGGGGGATCAAAGTGGCCCAACATTAATAAATAAATATCCACTGACAATCACACAGCGCCATCTAGTCCCAAACAACAGATTAACATACTTATGTAGATCTCTGTTTAATACATATTATAAATAGAAAACTCCTATTACAAACAGACATATTCATGCACACAAATATTGTACTGCCCGGGAATCGAACCCGGTATCCTTGGTATAGAAGCCGATGTCTTAACCATTACACCAAATGGGTTGTCAATACATCAAAACTATGAAAAAATATATAATTCATACATACTATATACAGAACTAGTTGCTTCTAAAAATATATCTTTAGAAATATATAGATTAAATTTGAGAGGAGTTGAAAAAACAATCGTATATTTACTCGTAGTACCTGTTTCCCATCTTTAGGCCCCTTCCAGAAGAGATGAGCGCAAAGTGCTACAGCTCGACTCTGATCCGGTTTCTTCAGTAATTTGCTGGCCGCCAACGCACACTGTGTTCGCATAGGCTCAGCGTTCTCCGCACCTGTATTATCATCATAATCATCATCGGCCTATAACGGCCCACTGCAGTGTACAGGCCTTCCCAAACAGCATAGCTATGGGGAGATTAGGAACCCACCAAGTGGGCCCAATACGAATTCATGGGTATTACCAACTAAAATTGACGGATTGACGTGCCTTCATAAGGACAAAATTGTTTTCGGAAAATCAAGTGATTCAATGCTAGGTTAGGACCTAACTGGGGAAAATCGCAAAAAGTTACTTTTTCCCGCGGGATTCGAACCGACTACCACCGGGTCACGCTTTCGGTCCATGTATATTTTTAGAATTTTTATCAATTGTCGAGTTTCCAAAGCACAAAATCCTTACTTAAATCCAATGATATAAAAAGTATGGATTCGTGATATGCTCACAAAACAATCGAAAAAAGTGTTCCGAATACAGTGACAGCACACATACACATATTTCGAATTTCAAACACATTTACCTAAGTACTCTCTTGGGCGGTTCGTTTTTGAGGCACGGATGGCGTATCTACCTTTATATATACAGAATATCATTGCTTAAATCAGGGCTAAATAGCGCTATATGTATATTTAACAGTAGACAAGAACAACAAATACATTTTAAATACTTAGTTACAAAAAGCTATCAACTCACCAAAGCAATTGATCTGTTCAAACGTAGCTATGATTAACGTTATAGCGGCCAGTTGCGCTTTACTGTCCGATATCTCGTCTTCGTACAGCGAGAACGCTTGCGATAGGTACTCGTAAGCTATCGTCTCGTGATTTGCGAAGCCTATTTCACTGATCGCCAATGCGCCTTGCAGATATAGCCTGTGAACACGGTGTTAGGAATAACAATAATAATATACTTATTGTATCCTTCACGTAAAAGGGTGGACACGCGGTCGGCCACACGGCGGAAACCGAAGGCGTTCGTGTGTTTTTCACGCCCCAGAAGGGGGGGAAGTGATAATAGGGACCTGGACAAAGAGAGAAATAACTTGTAGGGAGTCAAGCATTGCGCGTAATGGCAGCGAGAGGTCTGAGCCCGCGCGCATCTCCCGCGTTTTCGGCCTGTATAACCGTAAGGTTGAGTCAGGCCATGGGTGGTGGTGGGATGTGTATCTTTCGAGTAGATAACCCATAAACTAAATAGATGCACGATTGTTGATCATTGACACTTTTGGAGTGAGATTTCACTCCAAGTGTCTGCGCCAAAATTCTGCCCATCACGTCAGTTGAGCAAAATTTCTAATCTAAATTCATAATCACGTCGGTCGCTACATGTCAAAGTGACATAGTAGTATGCTCGTGCTTTTGATGTTGAACCCTTTTAATGACGCGTTAAGGTCAAAATTATAATGAATAATTCAATGTCATAAATATTACATGTGTCAACGTATATTTCAAACGGTTCGGACATTTTATGGTTGATATTTCTTCGTGATTGTGCATATAGTTAATTGTTCATCTGAGATTCTTCACCATCATCATCATCACAGCCTAAAATGTCCACAGCTTAACGAAGGCCTCCCCTAACGATTTCCACGCGGACCGATCCCTTGCAGTTGCCATCCATCTGCTACCCGCCACCTTAACCAGGTCATCCATCCATCTAGTTGGGGGTCGGCCTACGCTTCATTTACCATTACGTGGAATTAACCCGAGAACCTTTCCGCCCCATCGGCCATCGGTTCTACACTATGGTTCCTTAAGAAAGAAAAGTCTTTATTCAGATAAATCTGTTACAGATACTTTTGAATCGTGAATTGTTATTTTTTAAACAAAGTGTATCCTTAAATACTACAAAAACCATTTTATGACCTAGTTAAGTTGGTCGTTAGCAGATGGATTTCGATGATGCTAGGGATTTGTCCAAGTTATGGGTAATAACCCGATTATGACAAACGATTTATGGAAAGAGATATTTCAAAATATTTGACTTCCTGTTGTACCAATAGCAAAATTAATAAATAGTAACTACCTTAAAGGCAACTCTGCTAGTTCCGCCTTGGCGAGCATCGTGATTGTCTGGTGGCAAAACTGGAATATCTTTTGGCATTTCTTCTCCCACATGTCATCCTGCAATCAACACAAATCATCACTGTTTTCTATTGAGAAGAACCAAGTAACAAGAAACTTGTAACTCAACCAAAAAAAAAAAAAAATTAACAAACTGTACTTTAATAATTAGTCATAAATAAATATCCACTAACAATCACACAGCGCCATCTAGCCCCATATTAAGCGAGGAGGACTAGAAGAGTCAGGGTGCTAAACAACTGATAAACATAGTTATATATTTTTTTTACACCAGTGTACTGCCCG
The DNA here is from genome assembly GCA_019425675.1 of Leucinodes orbonalis. Classification (NCBI taxonomy): domain Eukaryota; kingdom Metazoa; phylum Arthropoda; class Insecta; order Lepidoptera; family Crambidae; genus Leucinodes; species Leucinodes orbonalis. The sequence continues at coordinate 183,645 of PQWD01001486.1, read as the reverse complement.
GGCATCGAACCCGGAACCCTTGGTGTAGTAGCCGACATCTCAACCATCGCACCAAATGGGTTGTCAAATAAATAAATAAATATCCGTACACTTCACACTTCACCCTTCCCGTTGGCATTTAAAGAGCCCTGTACTTATCCTCACACCGCTCACTTTCTCACATCTACTGCTCACATTTACTAGGTTGTAGACTCAATACGTATGAGAGCGTCGGTGGCTCAATGGTGTGCACTGTCGCCTTCCTACCAGGAGGCTGAAGTTCAAATCCCGACACGTACCTAAGTGTTTACGAATTTTCGAAAATATATGTAAGTTATCCGACGCTCTTACGGTGAAGGAAAACATCGTGAGGAAACCTTCATACACGCCTGCGAAGAGATTCAAAGGTTGTGTGTGAAGTCGTCCAATCCGCACTGGGCCCGCGTGGACGACTAAGGCCTAATCACCCAATACGGGTAGGCTCGTGCCCCTCGGGTGGGGACGTTTAATGAGCTGATGAAAAAAAGACTCAATACTGAGTCGTTTAGGTAGGTACCACCGCAGTGCCAGATATCGTCCCGTGAAACACGACTTATGCACTTGTGTTTTGAGATGAGGGCACTGTAGCTAGTGAGATTACCGGGTATAAGAGTTGTCAAGTTCGGATTGGCTGACTTCACGCACAACCATTGAATATCTTCGCAGGCGTGCGCGGGTTTCCTCACGATGTTTTCCTTTACCGTAAGAGCGTCGGATAACGTACATATAATTTCGAAAATTCGAAAACACATTGGTACGTGGCGGGATTTGAACCTGCGCCCTCCCGATCGGAAGGCGACAGTCCACTCCATTGAGCCACCGACGCTCTTACACACACTACATTATATTAATTCATATTTCCGTGATCGATGTATCAATTTCATATATAATTGACTACTTGACATCACACTAGATTACCGGGTATAAGAGACCTAACATCTGTTGTCTCGGGTGAAGGGCGCAGTGCGGCGTTGATGGAGGATAATAACTGTCCATCAGTTGTTGGTCTCCTTCAATGCTGTCATGGTCTGGCGTATCACTTACCATCATATCGTCCAGACCGTCCTGTACACCTTATAAAAACACACTTAGCCAAGACTTTTCAACCATTACACGAAATTAAGAGTTAAAGCATGATTTCCTTTATTCCAGCCTATACGTAGAGGCAAGATGCCGGTGTGAGATTCGAAAACATATTGGTACGTGGCGGGATTTGAACCTCAGCCCTCCCGGTATGAGGGCAACAGTCCACACCATTGAGCCACCGACACTCACCTCTTGCTGTAGGTCCTTGTAAATGAAAGCGAGGCGGTAGGCGTGAAACAGTATCGGCGGGAACGTGTGCTGTATCCGCCTCGCCCCACCACTCTGTAGCGCCTTGCGGGCCGCACTCAATATCAGGTACTGCTGATCCGCCGAATCCGACTTGAAATGGTGGATTAATCTAGAAATAAAACAATGTAAAACATATCGTGGTTCAATAAATATCCACTGACATTCACACAGCGCCATCTAGCCCCAAGTTAGGCGTGAAACCTGTATTATGGGTACTAAATAACGGATAAACATACTTATATAATTTATTTGTAAATACATACATATTATACATAGAAAACAGACCATTAAAACAGACATGTTCGTGCACACAAATGTTTGTACTGCCCGGGGATCGAACCCGGAAGTCGAACCCGGCAGTCGACGACTCAACCGCACACCAAATGGTCGTCAGTCAGTCGTCAATGGTGTGTGTGATCATCATCAGCTCTATCTATCTATGTTATGGGGTTTGGTTTCCGCACTTGATCCTTAAAGTGGACCATTGTGCGTGGGCCATAGCGGCCTCCTGGTCACTCCAGCCAGCCCACCTTCCCGGTCTCCTCAGGGCATCCGCGACTGTTATCGGTGATCCGATAGTTTCCCTGCGGATTTGGGCTACGCCTGTGCACCTAAGAAGCACATGCGCCACCGTTTCCTCCTCCACCATGCACGCTCTGCACAGAGGACTGTCCGTACTACCTATTGTGTAAAAGTGTTTGTTTAAAGCGCAGTGACCAGTGATGGTCCCCGTCACCAGTCTAAGGCTACTCCTGTCCATGCGCAGAAGACGCCTGGAAACCTTCCGTCCAGGGATGGCATGGCCTCCTTGGACTGCCTGCACCTGGTGTCGAGGTCCACCATTCCGCTGCTAGTGTCTGTGTACGATCTCTTAGCCAGTTCTTGATCTGGTTAAACGGGATTGGTATCATTGGTTCCGGTCCGATGGCTTTGGCATTTGAGCCTCCTCTCGCCAGCTCATCCGCCGCATCGTTACCGCGTGACCCACTATGTCCTTTAATCCACTGTAGTGTCACCTTGTTCCTGTTTCTCGCCGAAACGCGTTCTAGAGCGTTATGGCATTCTAGTATTAGTTTTGAGTAACGAGGTTTTTCTTTAGTGATTGGAGTACGGAGGCGCTGTCGGAGAGTATTCGTATGTTCGCATCCGTGACTCCTCTGGTCTCTATAGCTTGTGCTGCTAGTATAATGCCAACACACTCCGCCTGATATACACTGCTATGCGTACCAAGGGGTCTCGATATTTTTATGTTCAGTTCATCGGAGAAGATTCCGACACCTGTTCCATAATCTGTTTTTGATCCATCCGTGTAAACTCTTAGCTCGTTTATTCCCGAGTGGTCATGCTCCTCAGGCAAGAGTTCTATGTTGTAGTGCTTTTGAAAGCAGTGTGTTTTTTGGATTCTGTCGCATGGAGCCGCCATCATTGGCTGTATTTTAATAGCATCTCCCTTATACGGGTGTGTTTAATTCTGGCATCCTTTCTTAGGACACCCAATAGTTCCAGTCTGAATGTTGCTAGTGTAGCTTCCTCCCTTACTACAAGGTGCAGAGGTGGCAGTCCCAGCATTGCCTGAAGAGCAGCAGTAGGTGCTGTTTTCATGCTGCTGGTAATTGCTACACAAGCGTATCTTTGTAGTTTTTCTAGTTCTTTCTGAGCTGTATTAGATTCGTCCTGGGCCACCAGACTATAGAGCCATATGTGACGACCGGACGGATGACCGTGGTATACAGCCAGTGAGTAATTTTAGGACTTATTCCCCAGTTCCTGCCTAGTAGTCTTTTACATTGCCATAACGCTATGCTGGCCTTCGTCATGGTGTGCTCTGTATTTAGCCCAGTTTAATTGTTTGTCTAGGTAAATACCCAGATATTTGGCTTCTGTTGATAGTTTTAGGGTTGACCCAAAGATCCATCATCAGCTCATTAAACGTCCCCACTGAGGGGCACGAGCCTACCCGTATAGGGTGTATAGGCCTTAGTCGTCCACGCGGACCCAATGCGGGTTGGCCGAAATCACGCACGACCTTTGAATCTCATCGTAGGCGTGCGCAGTTATCCTCACGATGTTTTCCTTCACCGTAAGAGCGTCGGATAACGTACATGTAATATCGGAAATTCGAAAACACATCGGTACGTGGCGGGATTTGAACCTGCGCCACCGACACTCTCAATTAAACATAATTATTATTCAATTGTTATCATACCTTGCCAACAGGCCTTGTTCCTCCATAAAGTCTTCGACATCCTCCTCCGCGGTGGGTTGGTCGGGTTGGTCTTTGACCAGTACATCTACCATAGATAATACGGATTCAACCTGTAACAAATCAATAAATTATTATCGACTGACATTCACACAGCGCCATCTAGACCCAAGTTTTGCGTGAAGTCTGTATTATGGGTACTAAACAACGGAAAAACATACTTTTTTTTTGTAAATATTTACTAATATTTTACATATTAGTATAGATTTACAGCTGAAGAGTTTGTTTGTTTGTTTGAACGCGCTAATCTCAGGAACTACTGGTTCGATTTGAAAAATTCTTTCAGTTTTAGATAGCTTATTTATCGAGGAAGGCTATAGGCTATATATCATCACGCTACGAGTAATAGAAGCGGAGCAGCAATGAAGAATGTTTCAAAATCGGGAGTATTTTTTCATACTTGGAGCTTCCGCTGCGTACGCTGAGTAAACGGTTAAAGTTTCACAAAAGTCATGTATGAGAGTATTGTTCTCCTTTTAAAGGTCTACAAAAAAGTCCGCGACAGCATATGTCTATCTTTTAAGGTTAGCTCACTATAACATATTTTTTGCTAAAAAAATTTCTGAAATTGACCCTGAAACCTTTAAAGTTGGAGGGAGGGGAAATCCTATGTATAGTGATAAATGTAAGTACCGTGTTATCCCGAATTTAATGCGAGCGAAGCTAGTACATACATATTATACATAGAAAACACCCAGACAATTACAAACAGAAATGTTCATGAGCAAAAATACTGTATTTGTTTTTACTGTGTTTGTACTGCCCGGGGATCGAACCCGGAACCCTTGGTATTGCAGCTGATGTCTCAACCGCAACACCAAATGGGTTGTCAAGTTCGGATTGGCTGACTTCACGCACAACCGTTGAATATCTTCGCAGGCGTGCGCGGGTTTCCTCACGATGTTTTCCTTTACCGTAAGAGCGTCGGATAACGTACATATAATTTCGAAAATTCGAAAACACATTGATACGTGGCGGGATTTGAACCTGCGCCCTCCCGATCGGAAGGCGAAAGTCCAACCCATTGAGCCACCGACACTCTTACACACACTACATTATAATAATTCATATTTCCGTGATCGATGTATCAATTTCATATATAATTGAGTACTTGACATCACTAATCGTTGACGTACTTTTTATAAACTATCAAAAAGGAACGTTTCCATATATTTTGTATGAGATTATTGATATGTGACGTCATTGCTCACTATCATCAATTTACCTTATATTTATTGGTTTCAGTGTATTTAAAAATACAATATTGCAAATAAACAAAAGTGATCAATGAAACGACATATAATTTTGTTACATTGTGTTGCAGAAGAGAGCGATCAGAACTATGGTTCGCATTAAACAACAGGAGTCCTGTCACCCGTATTTTAAACAACTTAATATTCTGACTGTTCCGTGCTTATATATTATGGTTTTATAGACCAATTTTGCTAAACATATAATGTCCTATGAATCTCTAGAGAAAAAGAAAACACAGAGAAGCTACAAGAAGAAAAGACTTTGCATATTCTGTAGTCCCGAGCAAACTCGTTGTTGAACATAACAGTCTATCAAATTATTTAATAGATTGCCCATAGCTCTGAAAACCATTGTTTACCACTCAAACTTTAAATCTAAATTGAAATCTTTTTTATTGGAAAAATCATATTACTCGGTTGAGGACTATAGCAATGGCCTTTAAATGCGGTATCCTAAGCAGATGTTTATGGCCGGTTTACCAAGTCTATCTTTGGCGACTTACTTATTGACATAAAGAATTATAATGCAAATTGACTTTAATAATTAATTGTATTTAATGTATAAAAGATAGGACATTTTGAATTGTATAGTTTTTTTTATTTTTATTATCTATATTTTATATGACCTTTTCTACACAATGTATATTGTTTTATGAAATAAATTGAATTGAATTGAATATAAAATGAGGTGCGCTTTTATAAAAATAAGGTTTGGTATTTTATAGCGGATGGTGGAAAATAAATTATAAACACTTACATCCTCCGGAGTAGATATCATAGTATCAGATTCCAAGACATCGTTGATCAGATGGACCGCTATCATGCATCTGCCAGGATGGTTCAGGTGTTTGATGAGGGACGAATAGTTCTGCAGCTTGATCAAAGTCAGGATATTCTTGTAGTGGTCCGCCGGGAGCTTGAGGATCTTCATCAGCTCTTTGAAGACTGGCGTGTTGTGTTCGAGGTGTGTCTTACCGCTGTCAAAATAAGGTTTAAATTAATCAAACAGCAGGGATGTCGATTGCTATATCAAAGATATATAGACTGATAGGTTAATGAGTTAATTTTCGAACTGTCAAAACGATATCTATACATTTTCTGTGCCATTACATCAAGTGACGCACTTTTACTGTCTGTTATATAAAGAATAAAGCAAATTATATGTAGTGATAACTATCATTTCAAATGTTGAGATTTAAATAAACAAATTTTAAAATTAACACGACTTAAATATCACAGATACTGTCGTGTACTCGTAATAAATTTATTTCTATGACAAAATGTCTGGAACTACTTAATTTACCACAGACTCTGACTTATGTTACTTTTCTTTCATTTAACCCATTAAATGCCGGGGATCCAGACACAATAGAAATTCTATTGTGTCTGGCGCTTTAAGGCGTCATTTGCGGTCCTATTGACAGCCAAAGACGCCTGAAAACGACATAAGCAATAGATTTTCCATTGTGTCTGGATTCTTGGCGATCACTGGGTTATAAATATTCATACATATCGCTATATATTCTATGCTATTTATTCACTTCACATACCTGTGCTGGTGTATATCAGCACAAATATTGCCCGTATGAGCCAACACGCGGTCGACATAGTTCAGTTTGTCAGGGTGGCAGCGCTGCGCCAACTTCAGTAATGCCAACTGCAAACTCAACATGTCCTCCGGGGGCATGTCTGTGCGACTCTGGCAACATTAAAAAAAAATTTAACCATTACACCATGGGTCATAATAATAAAATGTTTGTTGTCTAGTTCGATGGTACTCAAATGGCTAATATAGGTATAGGTACCTGAGTTATCGCAGCGACCTGGTCTGAAAACACCTCGAAGAGCTGCACCTCCTGTTCCTTGCCGTCTTCCATTACCACGCTTAGGTTTACATTGCCTTCGTTTCTCTGTAAAAAAGGTAAGTTAAACGTATAATACAAATTGTAACAACAGCACCATCTAACCCAAACAAATACCAAGATAATTATTATAATTAATTTTATTTATATACTCAAAATAATTAAAAATAGAAACAAAAAAGTGTGCGAGAGAGATAGAGGGATAGTGTGAGTGTGAGAGAATGTGCGTGTGTGAATCTGTGAGGGAGTGTACGTAGGTACGCACTCACAGATGTGAGGGAGTATGTGTATGTGAGAGAAAATGTGCGTGTGTGGGTGCGTATGTGTTTTAAAGAGAGTGCGCATGTGTGTAATTGAGATATTTACCTGTGAACCAATCTCACAGTCACTGTCCATATCTCAGTTGCGTATATTTGTACGAGTAGGACTGTATTGTTTAAAGACTTTCAATACTGTATTTTTTCAAATTCTTATTGTTTCTTTTTTATCTTTGTTATGACGTTTACTTTGTTTAACTTGTCGGCGTGTTGGCCTTATCTGCAAGCCGGCATCATTATTATCAGCTCATTAAACGTCCCCACCGTGGGGCACGAGCCTACCCATAAGGTTGTATAAGCCTTAGTAGTCCACGCGGGCCCAATTGATTGGACGACTTCACGCACAACCTTTGAATCTCTTCGCAGGCGTGCGCCGGTTTCCTCACGATGTTTTCCTCCACCGTAAGATGTCGGTTTTAAATAAATCAATGCATACCTGGCTGTACGTAGCGAGCCTCTCGATCAGCGCTATAATGATGTTCTTGATGTTAACACCCGGCTGCAGCTCAGCGCACGACTTCAAAAATGGCTGTAAATTCGCCAAGTGGAACTCGTCCGGGAAAACCTATTAATAGAAAAACTAACTTTTCATTTATTTGCAGACAAAAAGAAACATCTTATGTACATATAAATAAAATATAACAAAGACAGACATGAGCCTACATGGCGGAATC
>PQWD01001486.1:139535-161934 GCA_019425675.1 Leucinodes orbonalis | reverse complement strand
GTAGTTCATTTAAATCACGTGGTTGTTTCAGGTAATTGACGGCAGCAGTAATTACTCAGAGTACAGGAACAGCTCTTTTATTTAGAAAGCACGCCTCAAAAGCTTTATTGTAAGTGTACTGTCTTTCCTACTCTAGTTATGGAGGGATCTATTGCTAGTACGAAACCTGGTAAATATTAATGTTGAACCATAAATATTTCGGCGGTTGCTTAACGTTTGTCAATTGCAATGTGGATATAGTTTGGTTTAATTACGATAATTATTAAGGCATAATCTCTACTAATATATAAAGCTGAAGAGTTTGTTTGTTTGAACGCGCTAATCTCAGGAACTACTATTCGATTTGGAAAATTCTTTCAGTGTTAGGTAGCTTATTTATCGAGGAAGGCTATGTGTTATCACGCTACGAGCAATAGAAGCGGGGCAGCAATGAAGGATGTTTCAAAATGGGGGGTATTTTTTCATATACAACCTAATAAAAAACCATCTCAAAATAAAAAAATAGGTAAAATTATAAACGTTTATTTTTCTTATAACACTATGATTTAAAACAGAAAAAATAAAGGTAAAAAAAATCTTCTTATGTTCACAATGACTTCCTTATTAACTATTATCATAATTAAACTCGCGTGCAAGTAAATCGACTCAAGCCTCAAGTACGCATAACAAGTGATATAACTAAAAAATGCCTTATTATACCTCTATATAATGTTTTACATAATTAAAGCCTAGTAATTGAGCTTTAAAATGGTGTAAGTTGCATGAAAATCGATTCAGTAGTTTAGTAAAAAAGGTTAATGCTAATGATAATGTAAAAAATGTTGAAAATTCATACAATTTCACAGTATGGGGTTATTGTGTTTAAATGAAACAAAATGTGCGTAAGATAAAAAAATTATTCGTGTCAATATTTGGTATTCCCTCCTCTAGCTCTGATCACTGCTCTCATGCGATTCTTCATCGACCTTATCAACTTTTTAATGGATGATTGTGGTATTCGACCCCACTCTTCTACCAACGCAGTCTTGAGCTCATTGATGTTTGTCGGAGCTGGATTCCTCGCTCTAACTTTCCTTTTGAGCTCGTCCCATATGTGCTCAATGGGATTTAAATCGGGGCTGAGCGCTGGCCAATGCATAGTGTGAATTCCAACTTCGTTCAGGAAATCACGTGTGGCCCGAGCAGTGTGACATCGGGCATTGTCATGCATCAAGATGAAATTTTCCCCAATAAAGCCTTGATAAGGGACAACTTGATCCAGTAGAACATTTTCAATGTAACGATCACTGGTCAGACCTCCTCCCCGGCCTCCCCCAGGAACGAAAACAAGGTCCGTTTTGCCTTCTAAGGAAATTCCAGCCCACATCATGCAAGATCCGCCACCATATGCAACGGTTTCCACAAAGCAGCACTGTGAAAACCGTTCACCGGGACGACGGTATACCCGACCTCTCCTGTCGCTGCCATGGAGACACATCCTCGTCTCATCTGTGAACAGGACTGACTGCCATTGCTCTATGCTCCAATCCAAATGTTCTCGAGCAAAGTGAAGGCGTGCTTGACGATGAGCTGTGGTCAACTTCGGGCCTGTAGCGGGTCTTTTCGGAGTAAGGTTAGCTTCTTTCAACCTTCTTCTAACTGTCCACTGACTGACAGTCACCCCGCGAACTTGACGTAGCTCCTGCTGCACATCTACGCCGGTAAGGTGTCGATTTCGGAGAGAGGTCGAGACCAAAAACCGGTCGTCACGCTCCGAGGTGCACCGGCGTCGGCTGGTATTAGGCCTCCGAGTGAAGGCACCAGTCTCTTGAAACCTTCTGTATACTCTCGAGACAGCGGACTGACTCATATTCAAACGACGAGCGACTTCTCGCTGGTTCAACCCTTCTTGCAACAGGGCAACGACTTGAGCGGCTTCTTCAGGTGTTGTATCCATAATTTTCTTCAAATGACGGCTTTAATTTGCAGAGATGTGTTCAGGTCAACGTCTAATGAGCGACTGATAAGAAAAAAACGATTAGGGGGTTTTATAGGGGGTTGTGTCGCGCAAGTTGTGAATAGAGCGCAGAGCAGTTTACGGGAGGTTGCGTTCAGTTGCATTCTAAGTACAAGTGTTTATTTAAATTACTGATATTATGCTACCATTTGAAAGCCTAATTACTAGGCTTTAATTATGTAAAACATTATATAGAGGTAAAATAAGTCATTTTTTAGTTATATCACTTTTTATGCGCAATTGAGGCTTGAGTCGATTTACTTGCACGCGAGTGTATATTATATATTTTTTACATCTAGTTTTCCTTAGCTTAGGCTTAATTGGAATCATTTATCTCATAAATTAAAATGTGCTGATATTTAAATATTTGTTATGATGACTATTTGATGGATCTGCGGTTACCAAGTCTCCTCCCTAGCATGGTAGCTATGGTCTTACTATTAAGATATTTATACCTTATTTGAATGAGTCATAGAATAATAATTTAGTTTTTAGAACTACGATTACTTTTAGATAAATATTTAACCAAGTTCTATTTCTATTAGATGCCTAATTTTAATAAAATAATTATAGGTTCAAAAGATACTCATCGTATACGTACCGTCTATTCTAAAAGTCTGTCCCCTAGTTGCTAAGAAATATGCGCGCTTTTATTTAATAAAACAAAATTAAATAGCTATCTACATTCTCTGAAACAAAAAGCTAACAACAAAGACGCTTGATATTTTTTCTTTGTACAAATTATGACTTTTGAAAAATTCCACTTATTTGATCACAGGCAAATAAAACAGGTCATGATATTATTCTTGTATTTCACATTTGAAGATCAAACTGTGAAAAGGCTTAGCATATAAGTTTATTAAAGGCTTCTGCTACTAACCTCGAATTCTATATTAATTTAAACTTACAGTTTTACCCTGATTTTTGATGTAATGACAAATATGTACAATAAATACTTACCTAGATAGATATATTATAAGAAAACTTAAATGACTCAGTTTTGGGCAAAAATGTGTATCTGAAGTCAAATTGTTTTACGAATAGATATTCATTTATGAATTTATATAACTTTGATAGCAAGAATTGCGGAAAATCCTATTAGCTTTGTAACAATTATTCTGGACAAACGTACGTATATTTAAGCTAGTGTACACAAATGCCATTTTAATAATGGTTATTTTTACTATCCTCGAAAATAACGGCATTCTGGATATGGCTCCGAAAAGGGCTACACTGCTCAACTAATGTATTCGCGAATGGGCTATGGTAGACTTCAAAATCGTCGGGATACCACAGTTCTGTATTAATATTGCGGAGTCTTATACAAACTTTCATGACTTATGTTTGGGGCTGGAGAAAAATTCCAAAAATCTACAAAATACAATTTTATTTTCGTGACAAGAAGTCCGGTACTACCAATTTTAGATTTCTACCTTGACCCTGGCAGTCTAAGGGTTAATTAAAGGGTTAATTACGAGTATCACAAAATTATTTTAAGTTCCCGAAAAGAAAAAATGGAATTCTTGTCACTGATGTCAGCTATCGATTGATTGAATATAAATTATGATAAAATCAAAGAAAAGAGGTAAAATCTGCCGAGCATCTGACTCCGTTGTTATTTAAAAAAAACTTTGATATGTAGGTTAAACATTCGAAGGTATCTAAATAAGTGCACTAAAACGAGATTATCTAGGCTCCAATACCTGTAATATTATAGTATTTTCACATCATTTATAAAGGTCAGAAGTGGTGTTCAAACGCCAATTTAAGGCTCTATCTACAAAGTTGGCTCATGAATATTGACACGGCGCAGTCGCTGAGTCCACCAGCGATACGCCCTCACACTGCATTAACACTACTATTTTCACAATGGCTAGATTTTTCAAGTGAAATCAATGGTACATTCACAGCAAGTTGACTTATCCCAGAGATCCCGGATTGTAATTTATCTTCTATCCGAATGAAGCGGGGGACGTATAAAGACGGAGAAGAAATAGGCATGACTAGAATGTAGTCTGCGACTTTTGTTGCTGTTACTCGCATATTAATATTTGGTGCTTTAATAGCTTTCATTTTACCATCAGTGTGTTGAAGGTAGGAAATCCTATTTCCCTTTGAAATTTAAATGTATATTCCAACATAAATATGTCTAAAAGTTTTCCTACATCATCATCAGCTCATTAGAAGTCCCCACCGAGGGGCACGAGCCTACCCGTATAGGGTGATCAACCCTTAGTCGTCCACGCGGGCCCAGTGCGTGTTGGACGACTTCACGCACAACCTTTGAATCTCTTCGCAGGCTTGCGCAAGGTTTCCTCACGACGTTTTCCTTCACCGTAAGAGCGTCGGATAACGTTCATATAATTTCGAAGTTTCGAAAACACATTGGACGTGGTGGGATTTTAACCTCATCCCTCCCGGTGGGAGGGCAACAGTCCACACCATTGAGCAACTGACACTATTATTTCCTACATATTTGAGTATAAACTTACCAGTAGAACTAAGTTTATCGCAATTGCTTAGAATCAGGACGCTGAAGTAGAAGTGGGCCGATCGTGTCTCCAGACGATTATATGGTCGATGAAGCCGAAACGTGTAAGAGTGGCGACCTCGCTCAGGCAAGCACAGCGTGGGACATCCGGCGGTTCTATGGACAGACGATTTGAGGAGGGTGGCTGGTGAAAGCAAAGATTGTGGATGCACAGGACCGTACGGTTGGCGTCATTGGGAAAGTATGATAGGACAGCGCAAAGTGGCGTTCCATCATCTCTTTTACTAAATTGTGAGCTTAATTTATTTATTTTATTGCATATTAATGTAGCTTATAATATATGGGGTATATATTATATGCTACATTAATATGCAATAAAATAAATAAATTAAGCTCACTATTTAGTAAAAGACGACTCCAATATGACATACTCTTAAATATTCCCTTTAGATATTGTTTCCTAACGTTGATTTATTAATGACATTAAAACCTTGGTTTTATTTATTTTCGTTTCTATCTACTTATACCTAAAGCCATCGCCAAATAACGGTCTAAAAATCCTCAAATCCTAGCTTAAAATGCAAAAACATATTGTAATTTGAATATACTTTGAGTTTAGTGACTTGAGGCTGCCGAGTTAGGAAAGTTTCTATCTGGCTGACGTTAGTTCAGAAGGAGTACTTTAAATTGGCTTCCATACTTCTTTATAAAAGTTTTAACACTATGTGGTTGCCTTCTGTAACACAATCTAAAAAGAAGTTGGGAATCGCCATATTGAAATATTCCTTAGAAAATCTTGTGATTCTGTTTCCCTTCATCAATCATCATCATCTACTCATTATACGTATAGTATAGGGGCACGAGCCTACCCGTGAAGGGTGTATAGGCCTTAGTCATCCAAGCAGGCCCAGTACAGATCAGCCGATTCACGCACAACCGTTGAATCTCTTCGTATCAAGTGTTTTCGAAAACACATTGATACCTGGCGGATTTAAACCTGCGCCCTCCAGATCGGAAAGCAACAGTCCACACCAGCATTAAGCCACAGTTACTCCATCATCATCTATCTATTCATCATATATCACCATAACATGGTCATATAATTATAGATAGAGCGCTGTAAGTGAAATAATTAAAAATATTATGAGTTTAATGTAAATTCATGAGGTAAAATTATAAAATTTAAATAATTACTCATCGATTAACACTCAGTATTTTTATTCTAATGTAAATATTTAATAATCTAATATTTGTTTAGTTTATTTATTTTAACACAAACATATTTCAATACAGTTACGATAGCACTTTCAAATAGATTACTTAATTAGCAGAAAATCAGCATCGTTGGCCACATATTAAAATACAAGAATATTAAAATTGCAGGTATTTAGTGTGCAATCGCCATATTGAAATATTCCTTAGAAAATCTTGTGATTCTGTTTCCCTTCATCAATCATCATCATCTACTCATTATACGTATAGTATAGGGGCACGAGCCTACCCGTGAAAGGTGTATAGGCCTTAGTCATCCAAGCAGGCCCAGTACAGATCAGCCGAGTTCACGCACAACCGTTGAATCTCTTCGTATCAATGTGTTTTCGAAAACACATTGATACCTGGCAGGATTTAAACCTGCGCCCTCCAGATCGGAAAGCAACAGTCCACACCAGCATTAAGCCACAGTTACTCCATCATCATCTATCTATTCATCATATATCACCATAACATGGTCATATAATTATAGATAGAGCGCTGTAAGTGAATAGTTAATTAAAAATAATTTTATGAGTTTAATGTAAATTCATGAGGTAAAAATTATAAAATTTAAATAATTACTCATCGATTAACACTCAGTATTTTTTATTCTAATGTAAATATTTAAATAATCTAAATATTTGTTTAGTTTATTTATTTTAACACAAACATATTTTCAATACAGTTACGATAGCACTTTCAAAATAAGATTACTTAATTAGCAGAAAATCAGCATCGTTGGCCACATATTAAAATACAAGAATATTAAAATTGCAGGTCTTTAGTGTGCACAAGAGTAAAAGAAAATTAAAATCAATTAAATTAATTGTTCATGTGAGTATACTGGAAGGGTCTATATACTCGTATTATAAGTCAACGCCTACCTATTAACCAAGTTGCATTTATAACTAGCCTCATCAGCAACCCATTCTTAAAAATATACCTAAACTTGCTTAAAACCTACATTCTTCCAATATATTATCTTTACATTATGATTATTATTCACATGAGTGATTTGGCATCAGCATTGTTCAATATCAGAAAATTGCTATCCCGTAATTCATTTATCAGTTTAAAGGCGTTGTTGTTGCATGAGTAAAAAGCAATTGAGTAAATGCATCAATCCCAGGGATTGGCCATGTCCGGTATTAAAAGAAGCTGAGTGGATGCGGCAATCTACGGCGGGGTTATAGCCGTCGTTATTGTAAGCTTTAACGGGATTATTAAGTAAGTAGCCTTAATGTGCCTTAAGTGAATGGCTTTGGTTGTTAACAGAATAATTTATAAAGAATGAAATATACTTCATCACTGTGAATAGTGTCAATCCTAAATCTTTTTATAATCCTTATTTGATGCCAGATTAATTTAATGTAGTGTCCTGATCTCAGCAAAAATATTTGATTCATTGGCTTGGGTACGCCGAGAATGGAGTCGGAACAGGCTTCAAAGAGAGCGTATGTGCGTGGTCGTGCCAGATAGGTGAACAGATAAAGTCTAGAGAGATGTAATGTCATCTGTAGACGCAATACCGCAGCAGATGGCTGAAGAATCAAAATACAGGATTGAGTTTCGTTGAACCAGCGTTATTAAGTGATGCTTGGAATTATTTACTAATCAGTATAATAAAATCATTTTGCAGTTGATAGAGACGTATGGGAGGAGACTTAATGCACCGCCCCAATAAAATCAATGGGATAATGGATAGAGAATGTCGGTGAATTGCAAGAATGACGTTTCGTAGTTTCTTCTAATGACATGTGTTTTTTAAATTCTTATAATTGGAAAGACCTTATCATTCGTAAATTTGACCATAAGTATTTGAATTAAATAGGTCTATTTTCACGATTGCGTAACAGGTTGTTATGTCGAATAATAAACGAGACGTTGACTAAACGCAACATACCTGTTTTTATCCAACTATGAAATTTATTTTGTTTCTCTTATTATTTTTAGCGATCTTGACCTGCTGCAGTACACTGCGGACAAAGTTTTTCTTAATTAGCGCCAGATATCCATAGTTTCAGTCATTCAGCCTCCACCTTCCCGGGCGTTTAGGTCCTACGATACCCTTGCCGAGACGCGGTTGTCTACCTCTACAACCATAGGTTCTGCAGCATATGTCTGACTGAAACTGAAGGAATGATAAAAATTATCGTCATCCAATTAAGAAAATAGGTAATGGTATTTTTGTATGGAATATATATTATGACAGTATAAGTTATAAGAAAATTATGATAGTACAGGATAAATGAGTAAGTTTGGGTTATTTTTGTTAAACAAAATATATGTAGATATATATGTGCTATTGTAGAGGCAACAGGTAATTAAAGGTCAATGTGTAGAAAGCTCATGCGTTGCAACACTTTTCAGAAAAATATAAATTACATTTATGAAATACCCCAGAAATATTTGAAAAACAAAACGAATGAAATTTCAAAGAGTCTAATTTGAAATTAAAAGTTAGCGATCCTTAATTAAACAGATATGAATGAACTAAGAAAGATACGTGTATTCGCAGTAAAGAAAATTGGAATCCATTCTTGAAAGATATTTACTTAATTAAAATATATTATAACTAATTCTATAATTTACTCGATGGTGGACTCGATACTGACTCGTCTAGGTAGGTACCAACGCAGTGCTAGATATCGACCCGTGAAAAAAGAGTCATCATCATCATCATTACAACCTAGAAAGTCCACTGCTGAACGAAGGCCTCCCCTAATGATCTCCACGCGGACCGATCCCTTGCAGTTGACATCCATCTGCCACCCGCCACCCTAACCAGATCATCAGACCATCTGGTTGGGGGTCGGCCTACGCTTCGTTTTCCGTTACGCGGACGCCACTCGAGAACCTTTCGCCCATCGGCATCGGTTCTACGCACTATGTGCCCTGCCCACTGCCACTTCAACTTGCTTATCCTGTGGGCTATGTCGGTCACTTCTACTCTTCCTACGATATCCGTGTTCCGGATCTTATCGCGTAGGGAAACCTAACATAGCCTTTCCATAGCACGTTGAGCAACTTTAAGCCTATTTAAGAGCCCTTTAGTAAGCGACCACGTTTCACTTCCGTATGTAATAACCGCAACACACACTGGTCAAAGACTTTCGTCTTCAGACACTGAGGTATTTTGGACAAAAGATCTCCCTTAACTTTCCGAACCGCTGCCCATCCTAATTGGATCGACGCGAAACCTCCTGCTCGAAGGACCTACCCATTTGAACTACTTGTCCCAGGTACACATATTCGTCTACAACTTCGAGTTCAGAACTTCCAACTGATATTGGTATGGGCAACATGGATATTAGACATGACTTTCGTCTTGTCATGTTCATTTTAAGACCCACCTTGCGAAGCTCTGTTAAGGTATTGAGCATAGTACCTAAATCCTCCATGGATTCTGCATGATTACTATATCATCGGCAAATCGAAGATGAGTGATGTACTCGCCATTGACGTTGATGCCAAGTCCTTTCCAATCGAGCAGCTTAAACATATCTTCAATGCAGCTGTGAACAGTTTCGGGATATAACGTCTCCTGTCTGTGTTACTCGACTGAATAGTGGCGCTCTCGTACAAACTTCTCAAATAACTTCGATATAGCGGTAATCGATATGGCACCGTTGGAGGGCTTGAAGCATAGCCCAAGTCTCGATCGAATCGAAGCCTTTTTGCACATTTGTGTTTCGGGGCATAGTAGCTAGTGACATTACCAGGCTGGATGCTGGATAAGAAAAGAGGAGGACCGGTATATCTGGCGCAAAATTAGGAAGACCTATGTCCGGCAGTAGACTACAACAAGTTGAAAAGAATAAAAAGAAACTATGAAGTTGTCCTTATACTTTTTTTCTTGTTATATGTTTTCTTTTTTAAACATTCATTTCTGGTACTAAACATGTTTACAATAAACTTTTGCTTCATTTGATTGTTCATCCTTAATATACCTACGTCTTTTATATCTGCTTTGGAGTAACATACTTCAACTATAACCTTAAGCAATCTCATCTCCGAGCAATACCGGTGATAATCACAACTTAATCATTTCGCAATTTGCGATACGCCTGAAGCCATCTTGTCAATGACGGGAGCGCGTTTAAGAAGATATTTCTTTTCTCGCTCAGTTAAGAAATTGATCGCGGGCGCTTTTTATTATCTAACGTAATAAAAACTGTCTATTATTAGAAATCTTTAATAAAAGTTCTAATATCCAAAGAGTATTATTTATCTCATCGAAATGTTTGCCTCCTGGTAAAGCCTTGTTATTGCTGCATATCTGATAAAATATAAATTTAATCATTCAGTGACATTCATACAACGCCATCTAGCCCTAGCTTAAGTCTTGTTTAAGCAAAATTTGTATTTTGGGTATTAAATTGTATTAAATTTGTCGTACACCTTTATGATTATGCATTGTGCATATTTTTCTATACAATAAAATCAATGTTAATTAAGTTCATAGATTGCCAAGGTTATAAAAACACAGTTTCATAATTGTATTCTGAAATAGATATTCTTCTCATACTTTTATTTTAGACATATTTTGTTCTTAAAGTCATATAACTATTTCTAACTACGCTGATAAACAGTAAGTTACAGATTTCAAAATTTTCGAATATGCAGAGATTTAATTTTTACAACAAACTTACCGTTTATTTTAGTGTCATATTTTTTTTGTAGCAATGCATTATTGATCTGGTGAGGTAGTAATCTAAATTTGAAGCAAAATAGTGTTTTATATTCAAAATTCGTTCTATTTTAAAATCACTGCCCAAAATATTTAAACTTTGCATTATCAAATGAAAAATATGTTTCTACTTGAGGTCAATCCTACGTTTGTGAATTAACTTCGAGGAAATTCGCTTTCAATTTATATTCCTCTGTAAGCACAATTTGCAATCAGTAAAGCCTGTTCCTGTACTCTGAGGAATTATTTGGTTGAGCCATTAAGTTTATTGTTATACATGGGTTATGTTTTATTCATGTCCAATTTATAACTTTGCAGTAAACAAGACATGTTTCTATAGGATGCGGGATGAGGATGGAATGATTTAAGAAGTTTTTGATATGCTTACTAAAGTCTCAATATGATTTAGGTATATCTCGTGTAATAATATTTTGTGCAATGTATAAAATTATAGGTTTTAATGACCAACATCTTTAATCCAATTTTCTTAGACAATAATTAGCCAGTTTCGTCTTTACGTAATACATATATACATATAAAGGTACTTATAATTTTAAAATATATTTTTTGTGACAATTATCATTGCAGTCATACAGTCTACTGCTGAACCTTCCTACTTGACCTCCTTTGGTGAACAGATAACGGTTCGACCAGCGATGCTGGTCCAGAGCACGTTAGAGGATTGGCCGTTTTTCGGAAATATGCATATGTGCCTATGACCGGTGAAAAAAGCTTGAGATCCATAATTTTTCATCCACAATACACATAAGAGTAACTGCCTCCAAGATAGAGCGGTGAGTGTAGATTTTTGTTTGATCCGGGGAAAATTACAGCAATTTTTAAGTAAGGTCATAAAGGTAATTTGACTAACTACTTATCCAGAAGATTTTTTTAAGACATAAAATTAATCTAATAATGCCAATGTATGTATTTAAAAATGTATATCCATATGTATGTGCAACTTTGTAATTTTACTTTTTACCTGAAAATGACTAGAATGAAGCACTATACTTTTCGCTATCTATTCTCAATATAACGTTTTTCTTTGTGATCTTGCTTATATATTGTCGGAACCATGTCCAAACAAGTGATAGGCCTTACGAAAAATACCAGTTTCAACCAAACGTTACCCACCCGTGAATTCTGCGATACACATTTTTAACATTATAATATTCGATCCAAGTAAACCTCACCATCAAAGGGATAATATGCGCGGGCAGGCCGGGAGGTTCGGTGCTCAGCCATGAATAAATACTGCATATTTGTAGACTATGACTGAATATTATTACCTCAAACATTTTTGTGGGTAATGCTACGTTGATGGATGAACGGAAACCAATCTGCATGTACTTGGCATATGATACAAAATACCGAAAAACCTACCTGAGTGAGGCACATAATAACCCTGTCCATGTGAAATTTCAATAAAATAATGAAAAATTTAGACTATATTAATAAACGCACATACAAGGGCTCCATCATTGTGAAAATAAAATAACTTGATTATATTACTCAAATATCGACATGAAATGGTTTTCAAAGAAATAAACTAGGTGGTAGACTCGGTACTAAGTCGTCTAGGTAGGTTCCAATGCAGTACCAGATAACGTCTCGTGAAACAGGAGTGCTGTGAACTATTGTGTTAAAACCAGCGCTGCCATGTGTTGATACAGTAAATCAACCACAGGGCAGCATATGCTGAGGCAGGGTCCTTTTCGGCAAGTAGAAACGTTGCATTTAGTTTTGAATAATCTTTCTTTTATCTGTCTTTTATTTTTTTTGTTTATGTGTTTTTTTTCTTATTAATTTTTAATATGTGTTTTTTTTATTAGATTTGGCAAACTTCTTTTAAAAAAATTTATCAAGTGTTTCGATTTTTTTATACTGTCTTGTAAATGTGTTTATGATGTTGTTAGATGTAATGTTTTTATTTTGTTAAATAAAAATATTTCTTTTCTTTCTTTCAAGAGATGAGGGTACTAGTGAATTTAGCGGATATAAGAAACTTAACATCTGTTGCCTCTGGTGTCGGGCGAAGTGCGGTATTAACTGAAAATAAAAACTGTCGATTAGTCAGGGTAGGCGTATCACTTACCATCAGGTGAACGTTTTGACCGTCCTGTACACTATAACATAAAAAAATAATAGACTCAGGAACTGTTAAGGAAGTACGACACTGGTTTTAGTCGGACTGTTACATCTAAAAAAGAGTGAACATCAATGCACCCTCCTAAGTAACTTACATTATTTCGTGAGTTTTCTCTTTAATGAGCATAATATTATAATTAATCTAAGTAATTGTGCTTGTTTATGGTGAGATCTTAGGCTACTCATTCATCGCGCTCATAAACCAAACTGCTGTCATGAAATACTCACAATTAACATGTGTCCCTACAAGCATTAGGTACCCAAAATTGTTAAAAAGGGCTCATCAAGGAAAATGACAAAAGAGTAACAATGTTTCTGTAATAAAGTTTTTGTAAGGTAAATAAAGTAAAATATATTAATCTTATGCCATTGATATTCTTGTGTAATAACTTCATATTTATTTACATAAATTGTATGTCCAAAATTGTATGTACCTACTTTACAAAATGTACGAAGAGGGTGACAGAAAATCGGGAAACTCACGTACATTTGATCTTATAACACAAGAATTTGCGTGAGTTATTTGCCGACTTGTCTTCCGATGGCATGCAATTCAATTATGTGAATGACTTGTTGAGAAGGGAGCACTCGAGAAAATTTAAGAGGAAGCTTTTTGAATTACGTCGAAAAAAAAACATTTCCTTATAGCACAAGGTTTTAACGCTCCAAGAATCATGGTCTTTTGAAGCCGAAACCAAAAAGCTTATTTCTTATATCTTCTTCTTAAGATGGCAAGAAAGTTAGTAACTTAAATTAATTAAATCTGATTTTTATATCCAATATTTTTCTCTACATAGTAAATAAATACAAAATGATGAATTGTGGGGAGTTTTGCCGGATAAGTGAAGTTATTATTGGCAATTCGTATTGAATTTCCAATAATAACCCCACCTCATAGCTCATTATTCTTCTTCTTTGAATTAAGTTTCAAACGCTCTAACTAGTCCTTTACTGTGACGAGTATCCATGGCGGTATCACTTACCATCAGGTCATTCATCAGTCTAATCGTTTGCCTACCTATAAAATGGAAAAAAGTAAATTTTATTGACAAGTTATTCTTTTTCACTTTGATTTTTCGAAACATAATTTTAATATTTCTTAAGATTATATTTTTATATTTTAATAAAAAAAATTAACCTTAAAACCTTATCAACTCCACGATGCACGAGACCAGACTCGATACTTTGTCGTCTATATAGGTACCACCGCAGTGCCAGATATTGTCCCGTGAAACAGGGGTGTAATGCACTTTTGTGTTTCGGGATGAGGGACTGTATCTAGTGAAATAACCGGGTATAAGAGATCTAATATCTATTGTCTAGGATGATGGGCGCAGTGCGGCATTGATGAAGGATACTAACTGTCTATCAGATGATGGTCTCCTTCAATGCCGCTCTGTCGTGGTTAGAAGTATCACTTACTATCAGGTGAGCGTTCTGACCGTCCTGTACAATTATAACATAAAAAATTGGCCAAGCGCGAGTCGGACTCGCCCGTGTAGGGTTCCGCAGCAGCCAGTAATATAAAATAAAGTATTTTTTGATTTACTTAGGCACCTAGTACAGCTTTAATATGAAAAATAGTGGTTCACCGTTTATGACGTATAAAATAAAACTACACACCAGAAATCGTTCAAACTAAATTTCGTTGTTAGATTTAGTGGCAATGTACACCATATATATTTTTTGATTTTATCAACCCCATAGTTTAGAAAATAGAAGGGGGGGGGGCACATTTTTTCAACTTTGGAAGTGCCAACTATTCAATTTGTAAAAAAAAATGATATTAGGAACTCCTTTATCATTTTTCAAGCTCTACACATTGATACCCCACACGGGGGAGTACGATGAAAAAAATATTTGAGTTTCAGTTCAATGGATGGGGAACCCCAAAATATATTAATTATTTTTAAAGTTTCTTGTACGTACAATGGACGCACGATACGGCTGGACCATCACCTCTCCGAATTAGAAGAAGAGCTAAGTCATATTAACTGGAGCATACTGGGGTTATCTGAAGTCCGAAGAGAGGGGGAGGACACGATGACCCTGGACTCCGGAAACTTGCTCTACTTCCGAGAAGGTGATAGGGTTTCCCAGGGTGGTGTCGGTTTTCTGGTTCACAAGTCCCTTGTCAGCAACGTTGTGGAAATCAGTAGTGTGTCGAACCGGGTAGCGTACCTTGTACTTAAACTCACCGACAGGTACTCCCTGAAGGTGGTACAGGTATATGCGCCGACCTCGTCACACTCTGACGAAGAGGTTGAAGCCGTGTATGAGGATATCTCCAGAGCCATACATGGCACAACTTCGACCTTCTACAATGTTGTTATGGGGGACTTCAACGCTAAAGTGGGAGTACAAGAACGCGGCGAATCGAAAATCGGACTTCATGGATTGGGGCGCAGGAATCACAGGGGGCAGATGCTGGTCAACTTCCTCGAAATGGAGGGGCTTTCTTGATGAATTCTTTCTTTAAGAAGAAGCCTCAGAGAAGATGGACCTGGCAGAGCCCGAACACTGTGACAAGGAACGAGATAGATTTTATTATGGCGGATAAGCGACATATATTTAAAGATGTCTCAGTGGTCAACAGGTTTAAAACCGGTAGTGATCACCGACTTGTCCGAGGCACTTTGAATATATGTTTTCAGGCCGAACGGTCTCGTTAATAAAATCTACTCTCAGACCTACGCCGCTCCAAATACACGTGGGTCCGAACAGTTCCAATTGGAACTTCAAAATCGATTCGACTCGCTGGAAACCACTGGCGACGTGGACGAGATAACCGACAACGTGGTGAAGGCGGTGTGTACACTGGGTCGCAGGCATTTCCCGCCGATGAAACGAGCTAAGTCGTCCAAACTTTCTCCCGAAACCCTGGATTTGATGAGGCTGAGACGCGAGATGCCATCTGCTGCTGTTGCTTCGCCGGAATATCAGGCTCTCTCCAAGCGGATACGAAAACTCGTTCGCAGGGACCTCCGCTGTTTCAATACAAGGTTCATTAAGGACCTTATTGAACAGAACAGGGGCCCAAAGTTTTCCAAAAACCACTTGGGAGAGCCATCTGGTTAAGCTTAAGACAGCAGATGGGCAATTACTTGCGACTCGCCCACAGATCCTGGAAGAGGTTGAGAAATTCTATGGACGACTGTATTCATCGAGCGCTCATCAGCCACAGACCGAGGACACCGAAGATCCACGTGCCCCACTAAGGCGCCATTATACGCAGGATATCCCGGATGTTGACGTTAGCGAGATTAGTGCAGCACTGGAGCAACTTAGGAATGGGAGGGCCCCGGGGGATGACGGTATTACGACAGAGCTCCTAAAAGCCGGTGGACAGCCCGTCCTTAGGGCATTAGTCGAGCTCTTTAATGCCGTCATCCACCAAGGAACTACACCAGAGGCGTGGTCCAGAAGTGTTGTCGTCTTGTTCTTCAAAAGGGTGACAAAACTCTCTTGAAGAATTATAGACCGATAGCACTTCTGAGCCACGTCTATAAGTTGTTTTCCAGAGTTGTAGCGAACCGTCTCGCCATAAGACTTGACGAATTCCAACCACCGGAGCAGGCTGGGTTTCGAAAAGGCTACAGCACCGTGGACCACATCCATACTGTTCGGCAGCTTATACAGAAGACCGAAGAGTATAACCAGCCGCTGTGTATGGCATTTGTGGACTACGAGAAAGCCTTCGACTCCATCGAAACCTGGGCTGTTCTGGAGGCTCTGCAGCGATGCGGTATCGACTGGCGATATATCGAGGTGATGAAGTGTCTCTCCAACGCAGCGACGATGACCGTTCAGATCCAAGACCAGCGGACAAGACCATCCAATTGCGTCGTGGTGTGAGACAGGGGGATGTTATATCCCCGAAACTGTTCACAAACGCATTGGAGGATGTCTTCAAGACCCTGACTGGTCTGAACGAGGCGTCAACGTCAATGGAGAGTATATTTCTCATCTTCGTTTTGCTGACGATATCGTCATCGTGGCAGAGTCATCGGAAGAGCTTGCGGAGATGCTGAACAGCCTTAATGAATCTTCCCGACGAGTTGGGCTTGGCATGAATTTGGACAAGACGAAAGTCATGTTCAACAGTCGTGTCATGCCACAACCGATATGCGTCGATGGCGTCCGTCTCGAGGTTGTGCAGGAGTATATCTACCTGGGCCAAACCATCCAACTTGGCCGGCATAACTTCGAGAGGAGGCTAGTAGGAGGATTCAGTTGGGCTGGGCGGCATTCGGTAAGCTACGTCATGTCCTAACGTCAACTATTCCGCAATGCTTAAAGACGAAAGTCTTTGAGCAATGCGTCCTACCCGTACTAACATACGCAGCTGAGACATGGACACTGACTGCGGGATTGGTTCACAAGTTCAAAGTCACTCAACGCGCAATGGAGCGAGCTATGCTTGGAGTCTCTCTTAGGGATAAGATTAGAAATGATTTAATTCGTAAGAGAACTAAAGTTACCGACGTAGCCCGCCGGATCAGCAAGTTGAAGTGGCAGTGGGCTGGTCACGTATGTCGCAGAACCGATGGCCGTTGGAGCAGACGAGTTCTGGAGTGGAGACCGCGTCTTGGCAAGCGTAGCGTAGGACGCCCTCCGGCCCGATGGACCGACGACTTGCGAAAGGTCGCTGGTGGAAGCTGGATGAGAAAGGCGGAGGACCGGGATGTCTGGCGCAAAATGGGGGAGACCTATGTCCAGCAGTGGACTGCAATAGGTTGAAGAGAAAGTTTCTTGTAGTTTCGGAGAAAAAGGTTGTGACATACGGACAGTCAGACAGACATGACGAATCTATGAGGGTTCCGTTTTTTGCCATTTGGCTACGAAACCCTCAAAATGGTCTAAAGCTTCCTGAAATGGAAAATTATTGGAGGCATTTGTTCAGCTTTAGACATTACGGGTTTCAGTACTGGAACAGCTATTTGCAATAATCGTGCTATTGAACACTATTTAGCCCATTCAACAGGACGCTATAGCATTAACACATACACAACAAAGAGATTTTTGGAAGAGCCTGTGTCATTATTCGGCCACGAATCTATAATGTGCCAAACCACCTTTACATTATATTAATGTTGTTTCCACTCATAATGAAGCATGAGTATGCATCGTCCGAAATACGGCAGGTAACTGATATTTGCCTTCTTTTGCCTCAGGATAATTATACGCTTGGGAATACTTATTTATTTTTTCGGATTTCCATAACGTTAGCTATGTGTTTTTACCTATTTATATGTAGAAACATTTGTATTCTTAAATGCTTTCTTTTTTGTATTAGAATACCTACATGTATTAAAAAAAATGCTGTCTGATGACTTCGAGTAGTATTTCGACGATGATTTGAATTTTATTTTAAATGGGAGACGAAACTGACATAAATTATAGTCGAGGTATTCCATACTTTATAACCTTATTGTCTAGTGATCTACACTATGGTCTTTGATTGCTACGTGATCCGGGTGTTATGGGTTCTAATACCGTGAAAAGACCACATTGCTTTGAGTTTTTTCCGCGTTTAGTTATGATATTATTTCATTAATGACATTTATATATTTTTTAAATTGTTTATTTTTAGCACTATAGTCCACATTGCATGCCGTGCCAACTTATAAAAAAGTGACTCTCAGCTTTTAGTTTATGTTTGAATCTGTTTCCTTGTTGCTTATACCAGTTTTTGTCTTGTTGGTCATTCTTATAAACAAATGATAATTATTGGCAATCTGATTGGAAAGATGATTCCGTGCTATAATCTGCGGAAGGCACACGTTCATCAACATATCAAACCGCATTCTGCCCTCTTAATGAGTTACCGTCCGATCTTCCTATAATTATCCTGCAGGAACTTTTCAGGCTGAAGATAATGAATACTACCATTTATTTAGATTCACAGCAGCTTAAGCATTATGTCAAGCCAAATAGGTAATAAATAATACCTCTAACTAACTCTGTCAATATCATTAATAGTTCAGTTTCAACAAGTTTAATTAATATTGTATCTTTATATCATTAAATACCAAATAATTTGTTCACGTCTATAGATCGAGTGATCAATATGTATTATAGTAAATTACTTTAAGGCATTTTAAACTTAGAATGCAATAAAAAATACTCTTGTATCAAAACTTGTAGAAGTACATTAACACTTATAATTATTCTAGAAAAGTTAAGCAAATATCAAGGTATCGAGGTCAAGGTTAACTACCTTAAAATACCTAAAGAAGACCAATAATATAGTACAAATGGTACACCATATCAACTAGGATAAGAAAATCATGCAAAAAACGCCATGGACAAAAAAAATGCGATAATAGAGTTTCTTGGTTAAATATCTATCGCAAAGCTTTTTTAGCTTTTATGCGAATTGCAGAAAACGAATGCAGCAAGTTAGATACATAGTCTTTGTTGCTATTTTTCCAGTTAACCACTAAACGAACTCTGATTTGTTCATCGGCTCGAACGAGTCCATCTGTATCGTTTATGTTTTCTTTTAGAGCAATTTTTCGAGTAAATTATGCTTAAAATAGCATTGGCAGCCATTTACTGAAAGTCTCTCTTTCGGAAAAAATATTATTACATATATTAACGTGAAATGATTTACACATTATATATATACATATTATTTAATTATATATGTATATATATATAAAATTAAATAATATAAAGATTAAAAAAAAATAGTTTTATGTATGTGTATATATAAGTATGTGACGGTATGACCACAGCACAATAGCATCAATCACGGCAATCGGAACACGCGGCCGCAGCAGCACTTCTATATCCACAATCCGCATGAATGAGCGGGCACGCAACTTACCGTAATGGTGGTCAAACTATTCAGCTAATTTGCATCTACTAGGAATTCGCTACGTGTGTTTATGCAATGTCAATATGGAGGCAAACCAAACATATCCAGCTGAAAAGCGCTTATTTATATATTTCTATCGACGACCCATTTCGTGTAATGTATGAGATGTCAGCAACACCTAATAAATACCAAGGGTTCCTGTGTTCGACTTCCGGAGTGTACACACATTTGTATGAACATGTTAGTAAGTATTGGTCTGTGTGTTTCTATGTATCATCATTGTCATCAGCTCATTAAAATTCCCACCGAGGGGCACGAGCCTATCCGTAAAGGGTGTTTAGGCCTTAATCGTCCACAACCTTTGAATTTCTTCGCTCGCGTGCACAGGTTTCCTCACGATGTTTTCCTTCACCATTAGAGCGTCGGATTAACGTATATATAATTTCAAGAATTCGAAAATACATTGGGTACGTGGCGGGATTTGAACCTCAGCCCTCCCGGTAGGAGGGCAACAGTTCACACCATTGAGCCACCGATACATAATTTATGTATTTACAAAAACGTATAAACGTATTTATATCTGAGAATATCAGTGGATGACGATTTTTTTGGTAAATATTAAAAAGGGATACCTGCGAAACATATAGCTAGCGTAGCTACTACTGCACCAAGGATTCCGATTGGTTTGATTTGTGCATTTTTTTATGTAATAAATAAGTGAACAGGATGGTGAGGACGCTCACCTGATCGCAAGTAGCACGCCTTACCATGACAGAGCAGCATTGAAGAAGACCAACAACTGATAGACAGTTATTATTCTCCATAAATGCCGCACTGCGTCCGTAATTCGAGATAACAGATGTTAGATCTCTTATACCCGGTAATTTCACTAGCTTTAGTGCCCTCATCCCGAAACACAATAGTGCATAACACTCCTGTTTCACAGGACGATATCTGGCACTGCATTGGTATCTACCTTAACGATTCAGTATCGAGTCTACCACCTAGTTATTTGGAGGGCCCTGTATGCGTGTCAAATTTTTGAATCCCCTTACTTGTAGATTCAGTTAAGAGAAACGTCTTAAAAGAGCTTTCAAAGTTTCAAAACACTCTTAGTGTTTAGTGAAACCGAAGTATTTTCCATCTGTGTGTAAAGGCCTTTTTGGGATTGTGCTTGAATATTCCGCGATAGTTAACCGAATGCGTTAGCCGCTATACCATGGAGCCCTTGAGTTCCTTTTTTAAATGATTTTTGTGGAAATCAATCTGTTATCCACCTGATGGTAAATAGGAACTGCAACTTATAGACGTCAGCATCGTCAAAGGCACAGCTATAACACCGCCTATATAAAAGTTGGAATGTCACATGTGATACGAGTATGGAGCGTACAGAAGACACTGCAGCTGGAAGTTCATTCCAAAGTTCTTTGAAAGTAAACTTAATCCAATGGAAACTTCAAAAATATATTGACATTTGATATGTAATTCTAAAGTCATAGCTAAAATCCACGAATATACTGAATCTCTAAAAAAACAATTCAACCTCACTTTGTGAATCAATTAAATTTCAAATTTACTAAATTGTTACAGTTTGGCTTTCACCCTTTTCATATTCAATTTAAAATATCGCTTCAGTCTAACTAAACCGATTTTGTATAACATTCGAATGATGGTTCCAAAATATTTAAAGTTGGCTATTTTATATTTTTGTTCAACGTTTATTCCATGAGTCGGGTAAATCGTTTTTTAAATTGCTGTACGTAAATAAAACTGAACGGTTTGAATTTGCGAATAACATAAAACGCGATAGAACTTTGTATTTGCTCTAAAGACCAATTTAATCTTGTTTGCTTAAGATGTGGTGTCTATCACATATCAAATGCATTTTTTTTTGTAAGAATAGAATAGAATAGAATAGAATAGAAAACGTTTATTTGACCACCCAGAAAACACGAATATACAGTTTAACATAGAAGATACAATATAACAATTACAATTTTACACAGTTTACAATGATTGATACAAAGAAGAAATACATTAATAAAAAACAAAGATGTAATTGAAGCAATAAATAATATAAAGATAAATATATGAATGAAAAACAAATAGTAATAATGAGGTCAAAGGGCCCCATCTCAGCTTAGGCTGCCGCATGTTACGTGCGTTTATATAATACATTGATTTTTGAGTGGCCGCGGCAGCGCTGATATTATGACAAAGCCCGAGTGACAATAGAATAAAAATAACTATATTATATATACGCGTATGAATATTATGTAATGTTTATTAATTAATAAAAATATACATTAACCGTTAAAATAAAACATATTAATACACATAATAGAAAATACTAAAATATAAAAAGGAGTGTGTGCTGCGTTTTTTATTAGGCTGTAAGTTAGTATTCCTTTGCCTTAGTTGCTGTCAGAATTAAACCAATAAAACGTCAAAGATTTAATAATAAAATATTTCTTGATATTTTCTACCTACATTATTAAAAGTGTTTAGAAAAAATGAAAAAGATTTGTGATGCACGCCCTGCCACGTAGTGGCACATGGATTTAAAAAAAGAAAAGAAAAGAAAGAAATAAGGAACCACTACCAATTATTCATAGATTCCTCTACAGAGTCGACTCTTAAGTTTAATTTGGTTTATATCCCTGTGCACTGAAGGAAACAAAGAGTAGAAATATTATGTATATTGGATAGCGCTCCCTCATGAGCGCATGATACAAAGTACGACCTCAGTACATCCACCCCGTAAATGACAAACGGTAAGTATTTGTGCTTTAGCTCTCTTGTATTAATAAAAAAATATGTTTAAGGTGCTTTTTAAATGTACTAATTGATTTTAGGTTGCGTATAGGCGGTGGAAGATTGTTTCAGCAACGTGAGGCAGCGTACCTGAACGAACCCGAAACGCTGTGGTCCGGTGTTTCGGAGTAACAAGAATGTGGGTGCAAGCTCTTCTCCCATGGCCTCGCGCTCTTGGGCCCA